>WEIU01005624.1:153359-176161 GCA_013389925.1 Aegithalos caudatus | reverse complement strand
CGGGCGGTCCCGGCCGGGGGTGTCCGGGGGTGTCCCGGGGTGGTCGCGGCCGGATCACGGAGGCCCCGCTGGCTTCTCCCGGTGAGGGCGATGCTGTGCCCGCGGCCGCTGCGGTGTCTCCCCGCGGGGTCCCCAGGAGCCGTCCTGCCGGAGGTGCAGGAGCAGAGCAGCTCACGCCTCCGGAGGGTCTCTCCAGCCCCACCGCTCTGGTTCTCTGCAGGTTTACTCGCTGCCGGGCTGTGGTGGCTTAGGTCTCACTGCAATTTTGTGCTTTGTTGCACTGAAATGCGTGCGGCTCAGTGGTTGCAGAGCTCTTTGGGCAGTCTCCCCTTGCCTTCCCCAGCTGGGTGCACACACACACACACACCCCTCTGTCCCCTGGCTGTGACAGAGCCCAGGCACTGGTGGAGCAATTCCCCCTGGCAGCTGGGACCGGCATCAGCGAGCGATGGAAGGAAAGGAGAAGAGAAGGTGCAGGAAAACCAGCCCCTGGAAATGTGTGTTTAAGCACTGGCGGCTGGAGGATCTGACCTGGATGTGACCTTGAGTCCTAGTGCTGTCCATTGCTGCTTGGCAAAATTTTTATCTCAGTCTTGCAGTTGTAATCGTGTAATGTGGATATGACTCAGTGGGCAGCTCTGGGACACATTATCTGAATGGTGTCTGCGAGGTTTTCTGGTGCTGCCTTGGTCTGCACCCTTTGAACCTCCTGGGGCAGCTGCCTGGGGGCTGCTGAGACATTCCCAAAGGAAGGAGGGCTTGGTTGGGGTGCCCATGGAACGCCCCTGTCACCCTCTGTGACTTCCCTTTGGGGTCTCACCTCTGATGGTGGCACCAAGGGCTGCTCCAGGACACGTCGTGTTTGATTTTGAGCTCGGTGCCCAGCTCGTGTCCCGGTGTGCAGCTGCAGCATTCCTGGGGCTGGCAGCCAGGCTGAGTCACTGCTCTTTGTCAGTATTGCTGCCCTGGGCATCCAGATACTCTGAGTCAGATGAAAAACCCACGGCTTTAAAAATAGGACCTTGTGGGTTCTGTCCGTGTGCCCTCTGGTGCAGCAGCCTTCAGGGCTTACATGTTGGAAGTGCTCTGGTTTGGGGTGGGTTTTTTTTACATCTTGAGGAAAAAACATGCTTTCAAGAAGTTGAATTTCATCACTTTAGAACAAGACAGTCAGTGGAAAAGTCTTAGGAGCCATGGCAGGGCCCAGACTTAACCTCCTTCTGCTGTGTAATTGGGATTAGCAGCACATTTTCTGTTCCAGGATCTGTGGCCATGGATCTAATGAGGCAGAATTGCTCCTCAGCAGCAGGGAAGGAGTTAATACCTCGTGGTTAGAGTAGCTTTGTATGGAGATGGAAATGACTAAGCACGCTGCATTCCTGAAGAGTTAGTTATTTTGATATAAAATCTGCCTGCTTGGTGCTGCCCATGTCTTTGAGGCATCAGCATGGCAGAGCTGTTCAGAGGAGCTTCAGGGCTGTCCTGGAGAGGAGCAGAGTGGGAGTAGCTGAGAGCTCAGGAGAGGGTCCTTTCCCTTCAGGAACGAGCTGCCAGCTTCCCTAAGCTGCAGAAGACCAGAAATTCTTTTTAATTTGGCTACTAACACAGGAGGCTTGGCGACAAGGACTCTGGGGTGCTTTGGGACTGCCCAAAAGGACTGAGATTGCCTCAGAGCTGCAGGGGCTGGGCCAGGCAGTGCCTGTGCTCCCAGCAGCAGGACAAGGTAAGCTCTGTGTCACTGCCTCTGCTGCAGGGTGCTCAGGGTGCTGGGGGGGCCAGAGCTCAGCACTAGGCTGGGATTTATCCTGGAACAGCCCTGGCAGCTTTCTCTCCTTGGGAATGTGGTCTCAGGAAATGGAATTGTCTCGAGGCTTTGCATGGAAAATGTGTAGTGTTCTCTCTGGCTTTCAGGGCTGGAAAAAAAAAAAGTCAGGGCTACCTGTCATGTGCTGTGAACGTGCCTTATTCTTCTGCTTCTGGAGCTTCCAAACAGTGTGGATCAGAGAGGCAGTCCTTTGGCAGAAATGGGTGATGTTTTGTCTAGAAATTATGTAATTTTCCCCCAGACTGCTGCTTCCAGTGAAATAATTCAGTATTCTTAACTACACCGAACTCCCCAAGTCCTGCTGCAGTAAGGATGATAAATTTGGCTTCTCTGGAAATACTGGGAAGCACTCTGGGGCCACTGAAGGAGTTTGGGAGGGGAGGTCAGGATGGAAGCAGTCACAAGTCTGGTTATTCTGTGACAGGAATGATTTGTATAGTGCTGGACACAAGTGCTGGCTGCCTAACCCAGGTGGTCCCTGCCAGCTCTGTGTCCCTGAACTGTTTTAGCCTGGCCTGGACTGCATTTAAGGGTTACTTAACTTGGATGACACCACCCCAGTGTGCTCTTTCTTCACCAAAGATCAGTCTCCCCTTGCCTGGGCTCACGTGAGGAGCTGAGATTCAGTGCCTGGTTCCTGCCAGCAAGCCTGGGCAGGTGAGGAGCTGCATTCCTCTCCTCCTTGGATGGGTGTTTTGGGAAGAGACAGTCCAGGGAGCAGCACTGAGCAGGGAGAGCTTGAGCCTTGTGCTTGTCTGTCTGTGGATCCCATTCCTGCATGTCCAAGGCCAGGTTGGACACTGGGGCTGGGAGCAGCCTGGGACAGTGGAGGGTGTCCCATGGCAGGGGTGGGGGGAGATGAGCTTTAAGGTCCCTTCCATTGCAGCCAAACCCATTCTGGGATTCCATGTGCTGGCCAGGGCTGAGCTTCTCCAGGTTCCTCAGCTCCTGGCTGTGCCTTGCCATGGCAGCAGGGACCTGGGCAGGAGCAGCAGGCCTTGACCTTGGCCATGGCTTGGGATGGGGAAGCAGAAATGGATGTCTGGCTGCCTGAGGAAGCTGCAGCACAGGCAGTTTCTGCTGCAGCCTTCCCAGTGTGAGCCGTGGCAGGAAGGATGTGGGGTGGGCTGGCAGCCAGCAGAGCCTGGGCAAGCAAGGATGGACCCACCTGGGAAGCTGTGCAGTCATTTGTCCTCGTGGATGGCGTTGGATGTCAGGAAAAGTTAAAGTTCTTCCCCCAGAGGGTGCAGGCACTGCCCAGGCTCCCCAGGGAATGTGCCCAGCCCCAGGACTGCCAGAGCTGCAGGAGTGCAGGGCCAGGAGTTGGGCCAGATGATCCTTGTGGTGCCTTCCCAAGCATATTCCATCATTCTCTGTGGATGTTTTGCCAGGCTGCTCCCAGAGGAGCTCACAGCTGGAGTATTTGGAGGAGGAAGCAGGCTGTGGGCATGGGCTGCATGTGCTGCATGAGTGCAGGTGCTGTGCAGGTGCTGTGCAGGTGCTGTGCAGGTGCTGTGCATGGGCTGCATGAGTGCAGGTGCTGTGCAGGTGCTGTGCATGGGCTGCATGAGTGCAGGTGCTGTGCAGGTGCTGTGCAGGTGCTGCACTGGTTCAGTGCTGTGGGTAAACCCTTGCTCCACGCTCCCTTGTCTCCCTCTCCCTGTGCCAGTCCTGCCCCAGCAGTGCTGATTTGAGGAGCTGGCAGGCTCTGGAGGATGCAGGTGTGAAGCTGAGGCGGCTGCTGGAGCCCTGTCCTGCCCTGGCTGTCCCCTGTCCCCTGTCCCCAGGCAGCTCCTGGGCTGCAGCAGCTCGGTGCCAGAGGGAAAGCTCCTTTCCTGTCTGCTAATCAGGGCTGTGCAGACAGGGATGGAGGAAGGATGGCTCTGCTCTGGCTCAGGATGTTTTAGCAACAATGCCTATTTATAGCAGAGGGCAGGGGCCCCTCGCTGGTGTGGGAAGAGGGTCTCCAGTGGCTATGGAAGCACTGAGGACAGGCTGGAATGCTGATGATGGAGCAAACATCCCCAGCTCGGGGCTTGTCCGAGTTTATCCCCTGCACTGCTGAGTGGGAGAGTTCCCAGCAGCTGTCTGGGACAATGGGCTGAGCAATTCCAGCCTGCAGGGACCCCCAGTGTGGGCACAGGGAGCTGCTTCCCACAGCCACTTGGCAGAGGGGAGAGTGCAGCAGAGCCAGGGCTTGGTGCCATGTGTGCCCAAAGCATCCCTGAGCTGCCCGGAGCCCTGGGATGTCCCTGACCCCTGAGCTTTCTCATTTGTGCTGTCAGGTAGATCTGCCAAGGCCAGTGCTTTGCTTTTAATGCCAAACAGATCAGCAGCCCCAGGGATAGCCCTGAGCCCTGGAATTTGGGGTGTGGCAGCAGCTGTGGGCAGGGTGTGGGTCTGCTGTGGTGGGGGCTCTCCACACCCAGCCTGAGAGTGGGACAGGAGCCCTTGGCAGGCAGGGTGAAGCTCCTGTGTGTCCCAGCTTGGTCTGTGCCCATCCCTGGCTGTGCCAGGCTGTGGTGACTCAGGGCTGGCAGGGCAGGACACGTGCCAGGGTGGCAGTGGCAGCTGGAGCCTGGGCACGGCCCTGCTGTGCCCCTGGTCCCACCTGGAGCAGGCCTGGCTGCTCTCTGCAGGGATCCTGTGCTCCTGTGCACTTGTGGAGCTCTGCTGGTTTGCAGGGAGACTCCCTGGTGCCAGGGGAATGTTTCCAGAGCCCCTGGCCCCAGCTGAGCACTCCTGCTGCAAACAGAGATGTTAAACACAGCTGCAGGGTTGGAGTTTCTGAAATGGGATAATTGCCCAGAGAAAGGGAGGAACAGGGCTTGTTAGAGCCTATGGGCTGCTGTCTTCTGTCCAGGATGAGTTTTCACTTGTGCTGGCATATCTAGGAATATTGGGGATGCCTTTTGAGCTACAGGTAGAGCCAAAGGCCTCCAAGGCTGAGGATGCACCGTGCTGGACCTGCAGGTGCTGGCTCTGTACAGCCACCCCAGTTCTCCCTGGTGATTTCACCTGCATTCCTTGCTGGATTACCTGGAGGATGTGTGCTGTATCTCCTGGGATTACATGTGTAGGAAGTCTCAAAGAGCACAGCTCCTGTTTGTGCAGGCCCTGCTTGGGTAGGAGAATCCAGAGTGTTTCTTTAGCATTCCTTCTCTGCTGATCTAAACAGGGGGTGATTTTTCACTGGAAGATCACAACTCTCCTGTTTCTTCTGCCTTTTGAAACTTCCCTGGCTGCAAGCCACAGGCTGGGCACCACTGCCACCACTGATGGCAAATTTAGGTCAAGTGTTGACAAACAGAACACCAGGCAGGTTTTCACTTGTGTTGTGGAGCAAGAGAGCACTTCTGGGAGGAGGATGCACTGCCAGAGTCAGGCTCTTCCCCAGCCACCAGACCCTTCTCATCCTGGTGGAGCAGCAGATGTGGTTCCTTTTCTCTGTGTCCTGCTGTGTCTCTGCTCAGTGGGGAGCCTCAGGAGGAGCTGCACTCCTGCAGAAGGGCTGGCTGAGATCCCCACTGCCCTGTTCCTCTGCTGTTAAATCATTTCCTCGAGTCTGGAGGTTTGCATCCCTGGGGCTGTTTTGTGCCTGCTGCCTTGGTTTTCCAGGGCGGTGAAGCCTGGGCTCCCTCCCAGCTGTGTGCACACACAGCCCCTGTGGGCAGCGAGCTCTGCAAGCCCTTCCTGAGCACGTGGTGGATGATTTGGGGAGGAATGTTCTGCAGCAGCAGCCGGGGAGCAGCTGGAGTTGGGGTGGGGAGCGTGGCTGGGGTGCAGCTGACGCCTCTGGTTTCTTCCCGCAGGTCGGAGCTCTGTGACACCCTGGGAGTGCTGGAGGCAGCTTTGATGTGTGCAGGACACGGGAGGACGTGGGCAGGGCTGGACATGGGCAGGGTGTGAGCCCTCTGGGCCCTGCCATGCACCCCACAGGGGCTGGGGACAGCAGCTTCTCCCGTGCTGCAGTGCAGACCCTGTCCCGCAGCCACTGCAGGAACATCAAACAGAAAATCTCCCAGTGGGAGGGCAGGGCACGGGGCTGCCCCAGCAGGGACAGGCAGCAGCCAAAGGACTTCGGGGTGAAGTATGATCCCAGCTGCAATGCACTGCCCAAAGTGAAGGCAGAATGCACAGAGAATGGCAGAAAGGCTGGGAGCAAGGATCCAAAGAGCCTGGGGCTGGATTTCAGGGAAGATGCACGGAGCTGCTGGCACACTGGGGGCTCTGGTGGCCCAGCTCCCCGAGCCAAGCAGAAGGGAGAGGGGCAAACAGGCTCCCAGGCCCCAGAGCTGACAATGCCCCCAGGGAATTTCTACACTTCCCAAGCTCCCTGGAGGAGAGCAGATGCCCTGGGGCCTGGCAGAGCCCCTCCTGCTGCCTTGGAGCTCCAGAGGAAGCGAGGCAGCTCCGGCTCCACGGACAGAGAACTGCAAACCAAAGGAGTGGATGCTCTCTGCAGGGCAGAGAGGAGCTTGAGAAACATTTACTCTGAGGTTGAGGGGCAAGAGGAGGAGCCAGCTCCTGATCCACCACCCAAACCCCGCAGGACTTTTCGTTACCTGGCAGAGAAGGGTCCTGGTGGCCCCAGAGATGCCAGTGCCACCAGGGAAGCTCCGCTGCAAAAGCAGCGTGGAAGGGACTTGGTGTCATCCTCCAACAGCCCTGAGAAGAAAACAGCCAGCAGGAGGATCAGAGGGAGAGCCCAGAGGTACATAACTCATCTCTCGTGTTGAAATGTTCCCTTAAATCACTTTCCAGATGGGTTTGAGCAGCTTGCTTGGCATGATGTCCTTGTGGAGGTGCTGCTAGTGATGATGCCTCCTTTCATGGGGAAAGGATGTTCCTGGGTGCAAGCATCCTGCTTTTGCTGCTGACAGTCTTGCAAAGAAGGCTCCAGGTTCCAAACAGAAGTCAGCCCACACCTTAGAACAGGCTGCAGTGACAATATGCTGGCCCCAGGGAGGGACCTGCCTGCTGCTTGCCCTCAGCTGCAGTTTGTGGATGGCAGAGTAGCTTTTTCTTGGGGCACTGTGGCTGCTGAGTGTTTGGCTTTCCCGGGAGAGAAGGATTCTCTTGTTGCTGAAGGCTGGAGGCTGTGGGTGCTGCTGTAGCAGTAGGCTTGGCTGGTTCTCCCTCTTTCCCATACCCTTCTGAGGAGGCTTGGTGCAAATCCTGCTCACAGATGAGCTGCCTGTGCTAGGCTGGAGTGCCTTGAGGTTCTGAAACCTTCCACAGTGGCAGAGTGTGCAGTAACAACCCAGATGTGGTGATGATGATGGGCTGAGTCCCTGCCAGCTCCTCTGTCACCTCAGTGCCCTAATTTCAAAATAGTGGCTGAGTGGATGGAAATGCCAACCCACAAATGCATGAGCAGCCTGAGCATGGCAGGAGAGGCCAGCAGGAAGCAGTTCCCTGGTTCTGAGCTGCTGCAAGGCTGCAAAACATGGTTTGGGTTCTTGCCTCTGCCAGGATGGCTCTGGCCATGCTTGCTTGCAGTGTGCTTGCCCATGGAGCCTCCAGCTCCCTTTCTGACTTAGCAAATCTCCCAGAGTTAGGGAGCAGGACTCACTTGGTGTGCTGGCTTTGACTGGGATAATTTTCTTCTTGGCCTCTTGTGTGGTGCTGTGTTTTGGGGTAGTGATGAAAATATTGGTAACACAGCAGTGACTGTGCTCACAGAGAGCTGGGAGGGGACACAGCAAGGACAGCTGAGACCAGGGGTGTTCCAGACCCTGTGGTGTTCTGCTCAACAGTAAAAATTGGGGAAGAAGCAGGAAGGGGGGCACATCTGGAGCTGGTGTTCCCAAGTCACCATTACTCATGACAGAGCCCCTGGGCATGGCTGAACAAGGGAAATAGGGAATGACTCCCTTGTTTTGCTTTCCTTGCTTGTGCAGCTTTTGCTTTACCTTCCACACTGTCTGTATCTCCAGCCATGCACGTTTTGCCTCCTCTACCCTCGGATCCTCTCCCCATCCCGGGGCAGGAGCCAGGGCCTGCCCTTAGACCTCAGCCCCTGGAAATGCCAGTCCAGAGAGGAGCATCCACGTGCTGGATGTTCCCCAGCAAGGCCACGCTTGTGTGTGCACTGCAGGCAGCAGCTCAAGCAGGTGCCTTCAGGAGAAGTCACCCTGGTTTTCCTCTAGGAAATCTTTTGAGTTTGAGGACATCCAGGGCGTGCGCAAGCGGCCGGCGGGCAGCGGCTCCCAGGGACCTGGGGAAGAGACAAATGGCCCTGCAGGACCCAGGCTGCTCTGCTCTCAGTCTGAGGACAACATCTACGAGGACATCATCTGTATGTGCCTGTGCTTCTGGGGGTGCCCTGGCTGTGTGAGGGTGGCACTGGTGCTGGGGAGGGAGGAGTGGAGGTCAGGCCCTTTCCAGCTCTGGGATTTTTAAGGTCTCCCCCATCCGGGGTTCTTTGTCGGTGCTGGTGACATCTGCACATGAACAGCCTGATTTCAGATGTCCTGGGAGGTCACTGGAGTTGGCCTGTGCTAAACTGAGTTCTTTATTAGCTCTTGGAATGCTTTGCTTGAGTGTTGCACAGAGATCAGCGTGAGCACTGCCAAAATGAGCTGCTTTGCAATGGAGCTGCTTGCTCTGCACAGGAAGAAGTGTTTTGTTCTGCTCAGTCCGTGTACAGTTTGCCAAGTTGATGGCAGTGGGTTAGAAGGATGTGGTGGGAACCTCATCCAACTTTAAACAGGTCTCTCAGACCCTGTTAAAGCTTGGCAGAAAACTGCACACCCTCCCCACTTATATCCCTGGCAAAAATTACAGGGCTTTATCTCCTTTCCTAAATCCCCCATTCAATGATTCTTCCAGGTCCTACAAAAGAAAATCCTTATGAAGATATCAGAGCCCTGCCCTTGCCCCTGTGGAAGGTCCCATCTGTCTGGAAGCTGCCCCCTCCCCGGAGCATCAGCAGGGCTCCCAAGGTAGGCTGGGGGCATTTTTTAAAGGGTCAGGTGTTTGTAGAATCATCCTCACAAGGGCCCTGGTTTGTGCTCACCCCCAGCCTCACATTCCCCACTGCAAGTCATTGATTTTCCTTATTGTTTTATTGCTTGTTTTTAATGTAAATAGTACATAATGTAAATAATGAACAGCCATGGTGGCAGATTAAACTGCTGAGAAGCAAAAGAGTGGGAACAAGAGAGATGTGGTGAGATGCTGGGTGGGATGGAGAGCTTGGTGGAGCAGATTTAGCAGCTGCAGTCTGACTCTCTGCCTGTGACCCTGGGCCAGAGCTCCACCTCACACCCCACTTTCTGTTCTGCTGCTGTTTTCCAGCCTCCCCCCAAGCCTCCCTTCCTGAGCCGCAGGACGCTGGAGCTGAAGCCCTTCCAGAGGAGCTCCCAGGGGAAGGGGGGCAAGGAGACCTCCCTGCCTGTCACTCTGTCTGAGTGGAAGCTCTTCAGAGCAGTGGAGGCTGCCAGCAGGAGAAGGAACCTGCCCTGGGTGAGATTCAAGTGTGAAACTTCTCCTCTTGCCTGGCATTTCCAGCTCTTGCTGCTTTGCCAGTGGCCACAGAGCTGTGGGCCAGGCAGGTGACTGCTGCTTGCCACTGCTGCTCCAGCCATTCCCTCTCCAGGTGGCAGGGCTGCTGTTTGGGGAGCTGAGTGCCAGTTCTGGCTGGGACTGGGGTGTTTTAACTGGCCAAGAATGGGCAGAAAGAGTGCTCAGTGTTGAGCTGGAGGTCAGGGCTGTGTGTGAGCACGAGCCCTTCCTCGTGCTTTGTCACCTCAGCCTTGTTCCCTGGGTTTCCATGGAGAATTGTGGTGCTGGGTTTGTGGATTTGGACAGCTACAGGGGCAGCTCTGAGGCCAGAGGGGTGAGGAAGGCTTTTTATTTTATCCACCTTCCCACAGGGAGCTGTTCTGACTCTCCTTTGGTGCCTTGGGAAGGTTTTAGATCCTTGTGTTGGTTACCAGCTCACATCCCTCAGTGGTAAAAGGCTCCAGGTGCTGTAGAAGGGCAGCTGCAGCTCCCCTGTGGTGGCACTTGGGGCATGGCACTCAAATTCCAGTTGTGGTAGTGGCAAGGACTTATTTTTGCTGTGGTAAAATCATTTCACTTCAGCAGATCTTTATTTCCTCTGAAAATCACGTGTATTTGCTCAGATTGCACAAGATTCTGAGGTAGAGTTGGACAGCTGCAAAGGACTTTTCAAACCTTTAAAGTGCTTTGGAGTATCAAATTCTGTCTGTGTTTTTAAACAAACCCTAGGTCTGGAAAATCAGGAAGGAGATGGCAAGATTTTATAAAAATGCTGTGATGGAGAGTATCTCTCATTTGGAGAGGAAAAATAAAGTGTTCTCCAAAAGCAAACCTATTCCAAAAATCTGGTAACAATTTACATGCAGGAAGAGCACTTCACTCTCTTTGCTCATGAGGAATTGAGCCAAGGTTGCTTGAGAGGTTGAGAAAAGGGCTGGGGTCTAAAAAGGCAAAACCTTTTGCCTAAGAAACACATGGCTGCCTTAAACACACCCAGGGTGGTGACTCAGCTGCACAAAAATCAGGACAGAAATGAAGATTTGTAGGTAAAGCTGGGTAAAAAGGGAAAGAAGGCAGATTTGGAGGGAGGAGCAGTGCTCTCTGCAGTGGGCTGTTTGTTCCCTGCAGCTCCTGGTGCTGGCTGAGGCAGAAAATGGGGAGAGCTCCATTGGAAAAGGAAAGCTCAAGCCCAGTTTGCTGATCTGGGGATTAAACACTTGAGCTGAACAAACAGGTTCTCTTTAATATATTTCTTTTTATGCTGTATTTGTGATGACAAATGGCTGGGCCCCACCCTCCTGTGCTCAGTTTAATGAATTCTTGAGGCAGGAATGAACTTGACCTGCTCCCTGCATTTGGGGTAAATCCTGACATGAAGCAAAAGCTGCCTTTGATGTGGGCAGTCAGGAACCCGTGGGCACTGGCAGGTGAGGGGAAGGCACAGAGCAGGCTGGCACAGGGACACAGAAAGTGTCAGGGCTCTGGCTTTAAGGCTGCTGTGACCAGTGGAAGGAAGATTACCAACACAGGGTGTTAAAATGCTGACCCTTCTTTCATGCCTGTGCTTAGTCTGCACTGGGCTGTGCTTTCTCCCAGCTTTTTTCTCCCAGTGGGTCAGGTGTGTGCTCCTGCAGCACAGCCCCACTGCTCTGCCTGCATTTGGGCAAAACCACAGCATGGTTTGGGGGGAAAGGCCCTTAAATCCCACCTCATTCCAGCCCCTGCCATGGGCAGGGACACCTTCCCTAGGGCAGGGTACTCCCAGTACAGCACCCTTTCATTCCAGCAAACTCCTGGGACAGTGCTTGGAGCAGCCTTGTTCTGTGCCTCACTTGTGCTTTGGGAGACTTGAGCTGACATCCAGCTACAGCAGCAAACCCAAAAACTGACCCCAAAACTGACCCAAAAACTGCTCTGCCTTTCCTGGGCTTGGAAGGAGTTGGGATGCTGGGGAGCATGTTCAGAGTCCTCTGTGCTGCAGGGTTTGTAAGATATTCTTGCAAGTGCCTTTGCACAGAAAATGGGGATCTGATGCCAGACAGTTTGTCACTTCTATTTGGGAAGGCAAGTGTGACAATTTGCAGAATGCTTGTACAGTCTGGTGTCAGCTTTGAGCTGTGCTGACAGGGATCCCTCTCTTGCAGCAGAAATCTGTGCTCATTCTGCACACAGTGAGCTGGGCTAGGAGGACTCCAGCCCCTGAGCCAGGGCTCCTGCAGGATTTGGGCAGCTTTCCCCAATCCTGGGTGGTGGCTGCTGGGCTGCTGCCCTCCTGTTGGCACCTGGACCCTCCTCTGAACCCCCACATTAACCCTGCTTCTGCTTTGGATTTCAGCTGGTACTGAAAATACAGGAGATCTTTGATTCCAAGCGTGGAAAGAAGAAGGTGAAGCTGCCCAGTCCTGCTGGGAGAGAAGCAGCTCCAGTGAAAGGTACTGGGGTCCCCAGCACCACTGTCTGTGCTCTGGGCACCTTGGGTGGCACAATTCCTCTGCCCCTGGCCTGGCAGCACCAGCTCATGCTGCCAGCACAGTGCTGGAATTGAGCTTTCAGCCCAAGGAACACTTGGCTATCCCAAATTTAACACCAGGGGGGGATTCTGGGCCTGGAGAGCTGGGCTGGTGGTTAAAAGTGCTTTTTAAAAAAAAACAGATTTAGGCAAAAATTCCTCAGAAAACCATTTGGCATGAGAGCTACCACTGACTACTGCACTCATTGTGTGCCTTGTTCTGATGGAAATACACAATTTATAGTGTATTTATAGTTACTCTGTTCAGCAGCTCTGTTAGGTTTATAGCATCCCCAACCAACGAGCTGCTTTGTGTTCTTTGCTTTGTTCAGCTGACCTGCAGGTCATTCACTGACAGCACTGGCTCAGCACCAGCTCTGCTTGCTGAAATTTGCTGTTGGAACACATTTTCCAGCTGCCCTTGGCTGATGCTTTGGGCAGGATTGGTGGGCAGCCCTGAGGGATGTTCTGATGAGTCTCAGGCTCTGTCTCTTTCCCAACTTTGGGTGTTGCCATGTTCCTTCTGCGTGGCTAACAAGTGAAAACTGTGTGTGTTTCAGGTGAAACCAGTGGGAACGACAGCGAGCCAGAAGATCAGCCCAGGAGTGAGTGAATCACAGGGGCTGGTCCTGTCCCACAGCTCTGCAGCCTCAGCTCAGCCCTGCTGGGGTGGGCAGGGAGCTCTCAGAGCCACATGGCCAAGCCTGGAGCTGCTGCTGTGACAAGCCAAGCTCTGTTCCTGCCCTTTCCCCTGTGCCCTTGGGGTCAATGCCGCTCATCTGCCAGGCACCAGAAGCAGATTCATTTTGGGGTTGGTTTGTGGCTTGTGGGAGGCTGTTCCTGATCACCTCTGCTGCTGCTGCTGGAGGTTATTTCACTCCTGATTGCTCCCCTTGGCTCTGGTTTATGGAATTCTGTGGGATGTCCTTTCCTCTGGGGAGAATTCACCTGCGTGTTTGTCTGCTTCCAATGTCCTGAGTTTCACCATAGACCCAAACTCCAGACCCGAAACACCTGCTTGGTTTTAGGGGGTTTTAGCTTCCATGTGAACACAGGTTAAACAGAAGGATCTGGCACAGGGTGCCCAGAGAAGCTGAGGCTGCTCCTGGATCCCTGGCAGTGCCCAAGGCCAGGCTGGACAGGGCTTGGAGCAGCCTGGGACAGTGGAAGGAGTCCCTGCCCTTGGCAGGGGTGGAACAGAATGAGCTTTAAGGTCCCTTCAACCCAAATCATTCAAGGATTCTGTGAACTATTTTAAGTGTTTCATTTACTTGGAGGGAAGCATTCAAAAGGCTTTAACTTGGAATGAAAAGTGAAGTTCCACTTCTTTATGTTAAGGAGATTAGTGGAGGGTGAAGAATCTGAGCAGAAACACAGTGGTTGAGTCACTGCCTGATGGAAGAGTTGTTTGAGAGTGTCCAGAATGTGTCACAGTACCTGGGCCACAGGAATTCCTGACATCAGAGGGCTGTGCCTGTGCTTGTGAGCCTGTGCTGCCTGTCAGGACAGCCCAGCCTGGGGGACTCTTGGCCAGGGAGCTGCCTCTGCCTCTCCTGAGTGTCCCTGGGGTTTGGAGGGGCTCCCTGAGTCCTGGCAGCTCCTGGCCTGGTGCCTGGTGTGTCACTCTGAGCTGTGTAAGAGCAGCTGGAGAAATTTCAGTGTCTGGCAGGGGGCATTTGCAGAGCTGCTGCCAGGCCTGTGCTCCCTGTCTGAATCACAGAATCCTGGAATTGCTGAGGTTGGGAAAGACCTCTGAGGTCATCAAGTCCCATCACCACCACCATGCTCACCACTAAACCACATCCACACATTTTTAAAACACTTCCAGGGAGGGTGGCTCCACCACTGCCCTGGGCAGCCTGTTCCAATGCTTGACAACCATTCCAGTGAAGAAATTGTCCCTAATATCCAATCTAAACCTCCTCCAGTGGACTCTGGGGTTATTTCCTCTCCTCCTGTCCCTTTTTCCCTGGGGGAAGAGCAGCTCTGTGCAGGAGGAGCTGGCACAGGTGCCCCATATCCCATGGAGAGCATTTGGATATTGGGCAAATCCACCAATCCCTCTTCCCCCTCTGATGGCAATGCTGAGACCCCTTCTGTGCCATGTAGGTGTGTGGCAGTGCCAGCCACAGGCATTTATTGGGGTTTATTGGGATTTATTGGGGTTTATTGGGATTTATTCCTCTCCCCAGGTCACCAGAGGTGCCTGAGGCACTCGGCCTCCAAGAGGAACCCCCACTACCAGACCCTGGAGAGGGATCTCATCGAGCTGCAGGAGCAGAGGCTGTTTGAGCTCTTCGTGGTGGTGTCCCTGCACAAGAAGGCATCTGAGGTCACCTACACACCACACATCATCCAGCAGTTCCCCAGCAAGGTAGGAGCAGTGTGGAAACCTGCTTTTATGCTTATTTACACTGTTTTGAGAAAGAATAATAATAAAATGGCAAAGCTGTTTGTACCAGCCACCAGAACCAGGAGAGCTGTGGGAGTTGAAGTGCTGGTGCTAAACCAAGCCCTTTGAAATAAACTAAGCTAAATGGGTGACAAAACCAATGTGTGACTGAATTACAGCTCAGTGTCCTAAGCTGGGCAGCTGAGATGGAGCCTTGGTGTTTCTGTGGTACCAGATTGAGATGAATATTCAGTTGTCACTGTCTGGGCTCATACCTGCTGCCTTCCACTGCAAACACAACAGAGCCAGGAGTTCTGGCTGTGCCAGCAGGAGAAAGCCTGGGATTATTGAGGAATCTGCATGTCCTCCACATGGAGGAGATGTCAGATCCACTCAGGGAGCTTGTGTGGGGCCCCAGCAGGTCCCACAGTGTCCCAGTTCCTGCTGCCTAAAGGGTTTGTGTGCCAATAACTCCAGTGCCTTAAGTGTGTAAATACCTTGGGTTCACAAGATGAATAAGGAACTACAGCCAGAAGGAATGCACAGTTTTAATTTAGTGGGTAAAATTGAACACACACAAATAATATCTGCTAAAAGGGCCAACTTTAGGGTGTTGGGAGGAAGAAAGGAATGCAGCAGATTTGACTTTTCCCTGGTGCAGCCTCTCAATCTGTCCACTGCCTTTGGGAAGGGCACTGCAGGGTTCCCCTCCTGCTCTTTACTGGCTTTTATAAAGGCACTGACACAAATAATTACTTTGTCAGTATTTATTTATCCTGTGCTCAGATGGAAGTGTTTTGATGAGTGACTCTGGATGGGACAGTGTGTCAGATTGGGTGTCTCCCTTCTAATATTAGCTTTGCTTCCAAGTAATCTGCTGTCACCCTCTGCTTTGGGCTGTCAGCCCAAGGACATCTAAGCTTTTGTACAACTGTTACTCTGTGAAAATGCTGTTCTGTTTTCCTAACACTTTGTGCTGTCACAGCTTGGGACACTGGAATAGCCTGGATGTGCTGAGTGCCTAAAATCAACTCGATGCAATAAACTTTCCACTTCTTGGGGCCATTTCCTACTTAGATGTGTAAAATTTCCTTACATTTCTTAGGGAGCCTCTTATCTGAACACCTTTCTTTTGCCCTTTCTGGGCAGTTTTGAGCATGGAAAACATCCTGGAGTCCTTGAGGGATTTGATTTGACCCCACATGTGATGTGGGTGGAACACGTGTTCCAGGGACAGTTTTTGCACTTCAGTTATGAGTGATCTGCACATCAAAAGTGAACACATTCCTGTTCCTGTTAGTGTTTTCAAATCTCCCAGGGGTAGAACCAAGGCAGGCTGACCCAGCCATCATCTGGGGGCTCATTTCTACATTCATTTTCCAGTAAAATTAGCCTTGCTTGTAGATCCTCAGTCCATCCTTACCAAGCTGGGTCATTTTACAATGGTCCAGTCAGCAGGAAAAATGCAAGAGGGAACTGGGAATCTGCTAATACTCAGAACATGTTCTCCTGTACCTGTGCATTAACTGTGTGATGGATCAGCCTTTGGAAGTGTCAGGAAGATGCTTTCTGTATTTAAAATGTATGTGTTACCCCTCCAGCCTGAACATCCCTTCAGACCATCAAAGGATACTGAAGAGAGGCTGAAGGTCATTCCCAAATTCTGCTTTCCAGATCCCAAAGACTGGTTCCCTTCCTCAGACCTTAAAAGGTAAAGGACCTGGTTTTGAGTACTTGTGACTGAGACAGGCAATGCTGAAAGCTTTGGAGTATGCCTGAGGAGCTGCAGCCAGAGCAGGGAAAAGGGGAAAGGATCCAGGAAATCCTCGTGGTGGGAGGGAAGATGAGGTATGGAGCTGGGCTAGAAGGCTGCTGATGCCTTTCCTGTAAGGAGGAATTTGTCCAAGGCCAGCTCCCAGGGCTGGAAGTGCTTCTGCTGCTCCTTGGCTGAATGGGGAAGCAGCTGGGAAGGAGGAGAGAGAGAAAAGCTCAGTGGGAGCAGCTGGGAAGGGGGAGAGATGGAAAAGCTCCTGGGATGCAAGTTTTTACCCTGAACAGATCCCAAAGTCCTCGTAATCATGCCTTGGCCCTTTGTCAGCATGACCAGAAGGAGTCTGTGTGCTTTGTCAGTCTCTCCCCTGAGCTGTGAGATGAATTTAACCCTGGCTTTGGTTCCCCAGTGAAACCTTTTCCTTCGTGCTGACGGGGGAGGACGGCAGCCGCTGGTTCGGGTACTGCAGGAAGCTCCTGGTGAGCATCTCTGGGGGGCTGGGGGTACAGAGAGCACTGTCTGGGCACTGCCAAACTGCTTTCCCACCTGGCTTTCCCATCCTGTGCTGCTGTGGTGCCAACCAGCAACCACCCAACCCTTGGGATGCAGAGGAAGGGTCACGATGGTGCCCAGAAATAGTGAAATGGGCTCTGGGCATGATCCAGCTCCTGGAACTGGGAGTTCCTTGAGAACCTTCCTAGTCATAAGTGCAGGGGAGGCTGCAGCAGAAGGAATTGTGCAGATGGGCTGCAGTGTGGGTGCTGGGTTGTTCCTTGCCCCCTTTCTGAGCAGAGCTGCTGCTGTTGCCTTTCAGCCAGAAGGGAAAGGGAAGCGCCTGCCCGAGGTGTACTGCATCGTCAGCCGCCTGGGCTGCTTCAACCTCTTCTCCAAGGTGAGCTGGCACAGCCTCTTCCCTGAGCCCTGCCAGCCTGCAGGCTCCACACAGGGACTCTGGGTGCTTCTGTCAGGCTTAGTGATTGCAGCTCATCCCAGCAGAGTGCTGCTTCCTCTGTCTTTGCTTTGAGCAGGAGGTGAAATCCTGGTGCTGAGCCTTGTCAGCCAATACACAAATCCTTCAGTAATGACTGCCAGGAATGGCCTTAAAATGCCAGGGGTTACTAAGGGTGTCCTTCATCCTCTTCTTCTGTGACTGGGAAAATCAGTTTGGGACAGGGTTGGATCTCCCCTGGTTTTTTTGTAGCTCCACGAGGAGGGGAGATAAAGAGGTGAAGGCTGGGGCAGCTATTGCAGGAGAGTACAGGGACAAGCTCTGGTGAAAGATGGTTCTGATTGTTGGAGCACAGGGTTTCAGGGAGGTTTCTTGGTGAGGGGAATGGGATGTTCCTCCTCTTAACTCCTCTGAATACTGAGAATTTGATTAGTACACACAAGACATTTCCTGCCAGTAGCAGGAGACTGGAGAGCTGTGCTCACAGGAGCTGTTCCTGTTTGATTGTCCAGATTAATTTCACAGGGGTCCCGAGCGAGGTGGGAGGGGGCTGTGTGTCTCCAGGGGAATGCTGTGATGGATCCCCCCCTCTGGCCAGCAGCAGCAGTGCCCCCAGGCCCCGTGTGTCTCCCTGCAGATCCTGGATGAGGTGGAGAAGAGGCGGGAGATGTCCCCAGCCCTGGTGCACCCCTTCATGCGCAGCGTGATGGAGGCGCCGTTCCCCGCGCCCGGGCGCACCATCGCCGTCAGGAGCTTCCTGCCGGGAGCAGGAGATGAGGTAACGGGGCTGGGGCATCTCTGGGGATCTCTGGGGATCTTTGCAAACTGCACAGTGCTGCCTGGGAATCGTTAGGCTGAAGAAAACGCCCTGAAGTTGGAAGGGAGGCTGTCCCAGGGACCTGCTTGCTGTGGGATCGTCTGCCCTGGAAGTGATTCCCTGCTCCTTAATGAAGGGATTCTGGGGCACTCTTCTGCCCTGTGGGTCACGGGATTCTGTGTAGAATCATGGATTTAGAGAATATCCTGAGCTCAGCCCACAAGGATCATCCAGTACAACTCCTGGCTCTGCCAGGACACCCCCAGATCCCACCCTGGGCATCCCTGGCAGCGCTGTTGGAACTCTCCTGGAGCTCTGGCAGCCTCGGGGCTGTGCCCATTCCCTGGGGAGCCTGGGCAGTGCCAGCACCTCTGGAGGAAGAACCTTTCCTGATACCCAACCTAAACTCCTGTGGCACAGCTCCTGGGTGGTGTCCCTGCTCCTGGCCCTGAGGAGGAGCTGCAGCCTGGGGTGGGCTCTGATCCCAGCCCCCGTGTGCCCGGGGCTGCTCCCCAGCCGTGCCCGTGCTCTCCCAGGTGATGGAGCTGTGCCGCCCCTCCGACTCCCGGCTGGAGCACGTGGACTTCGAGTGCCTCCTGCAGTGCCTCAGTGTCCCCCACACCATCCGGGTGTTTGCCTCCCTCCTGCTGGAAAGGAGGGTCATCTTCGTGGCTGACAACCTCAGGTGAGAGCTGAGCCTGAGCTTTCTGAGGGGTGCTGTCACTGGGGATTATTGTTCCTTCTGCCTTTGGACCTGCCCCGTGTCCAAGCTTGTCTTGTTTTGCAATTAGTTCCATTTGAAAACTCTCTGCACTCTCCACGCAGCATGTGCGTGCCTAGAATTTGGAGTATGCTGTTTACACAAGAGGAGATCAGGGAGTGTTTCCTTTTTTGCCTCTTTTGCCTGGGCTGAGGGTGCTTTTAGCTCCCCATAACTGAGTTCAAGCGTGGCTGCACGGGGCCTCTGCTGATGCCCAGGCTGCACACGAGTGGCACCTGCCCTGAGCCTTTCCAGCCTGTCCTGAAGGAGACACTGACCTCCCTCCCTGTGCTTCTCCACCTCTCCAGCACCCTGTCTAAATGTGGGCACGCTGCAGTGGCAACGCTGTACCCCTTCACCTGGCAGCACACCTACATCCCTGTCCTGCCGGCTTCCATGATCGACATCGTGTGCTCCCCGACCCCATTCCTCATTGGCATCCTCTCCTGCTCCCTGCCACAGCTCCAGGACCTGCCCATAGAAGAGGTGAGCATGTGTGAGACACAGACAGAGTCAGTGGGATCAGGCTGACCACTCTGGAATAATCTCTGGATTCTGTCTGGCTATAAACTCTCAAACTTCTCCGAGCCACGTGGTGAATTTGCCAGTTAAATGTCAGGATATTCCAGCTTTTTCAAAAATAAATAATACTCACTGTTGTCAGAGACAGGCTGCACTTATGCAAAACCTGTGTTTTGTGTGTGACAGCCCTATTTTAAAAACATCCCACATTTAGAAAACAAATTAAAACCCTGTTTTTATTCTATAAAGCAACATGCCTGGTTGTGAGTCAGTGTGTTCTCTATGTCTCCCCAGGTTCTGATTGTTGATCTTTGTGCTGACAAGTTCTTGCAAGAGGTGAGTGAAATAACAGTACCAGTAACTCATGGGTTTGTGTCAGGAAAAGGCACTGATGAAAGAAAATAACAAAAAGAAATCAGGAGAAGCTGGTGTTCACATGGAGACCTCAGTGGCTGAAGAAATACCTTGAATCCTTTTGAACTGACAGAGAAGGGAACGGATTTACAAATCCTTGTTGCAGTGTTGAGGTTGCATGAGGTGGAGAGCTCTTCAGAGCCAGAGATGCTGCTTGTCTGAGCTGAGTTTAAAAACTATTCCTTGAGGTTTTTATGTGAAGGAGATCCCCAGGATTCTCTGCTGCTTTCTGTCTGTCCCTCCCTGTTCTGTGCAGCACTTTCTCCTCTCCCATCCAGCTGGGGTGTGTTTCTTGGTTTGGGTTGTTGTTTTTCCCAGGAGTGACAGCCTAGGGAACAAATGCTCACAGTTCACTTGGGGTTCTCCACTGAACTTCCCCAAAAGTGCTTCTGCATCCCCAGACAAGGAGCTATAAAAATACTGGGGATTTTATTACTGGTTCAGCATATTTGCTTCTCCTTTTCCTTGCCTCACTGTTCTATTTTGCATTGCAGCCTGCAACTGGAGAAAGGTATTAAAGGATTGGGGGATTTTTTAAAACCATATTATTGAGACCTGTTGTATTTTCTCAACAGACTTTCCTTGTTTTTGTGTGTTTTACTGGTGAAATAAGCTGAGTCTGTGTGGTGGCCAGTTGTGTGTGTGACTCTAATAAAATGTACTTGGGGCATGCTGAGCAAATGTGTTTAATTTCTGTGGCTGCAAGATAAATATGATGTATCACAGAATAACTCCCCTCTAACTGCTTCAGGCACGTTATGAATATTTCTAATCTAGCCCCTGGTTCTCCTGCTGATGGGAATAACACAAAAGTCCTTCCTTGGCCATTTCTGTCTGTAGGTATCAGATGAGGACGAGATCCTGCCCCATAAACTCCAGGCTGCACTGGTACAAATCCTGGAAGATCGGAGTGAAATCCTGTCCCACGGGCAGAGTGACACACAAGGTACTGTCTGTGGAAAAGTTCCTATGGAAAAGTGTTTTCCCATTAGCAGATCTCTACCATGGAGCTGATAAAAATGAGCAAATTGAAATGAACGCTGAGAAGTGACATTTAAGTGACATTAATTAAACATTTTAGCTCTTTCCCTGTGATCTTGTGCATGTGTGAGAAGTTTGGTGTGCTGACAGTTCCTCTTTTCACAATTACTGCTTGCAGAACTGTAGTTTCCTTTGGGCCAACAGCATCAGCTGCTGGGCTTTGAATTTTATTGTGCTTTTCTAAGTGGCGGAGACAATGTTTTTCTCGGAGAATGTAGCAAATTTCTGCATTATTGAGGGTAATCTGGGCGATCATTTTCATATTCAATTATTCATATTCATATGAATTCATAGTCAGTCATTTCAATTATTCATCCATATAACTGGTCAGTAAACACAACACTTCTCTGCATTAAATAATAGAAACAACACCTGTGAGAGGGTTGTATGAAAAACTTGGTTGTGTTTTGAAGAGATAAAGACTTATTTACATTCACTATCCTTGAGAAGAATGAATTCCCTCAAGGAAAGAAGAAAATCAGCTCCTACAAGCTGAGAACTCCCCAGTCTCAAAAAAACTCGGACAGGAAGCACCAAAGTGACCGATGTCCCCCCGCAGGTGAGGTGAGCCTGAACTCGCTGGTGTCGGAGGCTTTTGTGCAGTTCTTTGTGGAGGTGGTGGGGCACTACTCCCTGCACATGGCGGTGACGGAGCAGGGGCAGCGCGTGTTCCAGCGGGAGCCCTTCCGCAGATCCCACGGCTCCCGCACCGTGCGCCGCTTCCTGCACGGCTTCATGGAGACACAGATGTTCGCCGGCTTCATCCAGGACCGGGAGCTCCGCAAGAGCCTGGTCACAGGTAGCTCTGCCATCAGCACCCTCTGCTTTCTTGGGTTGGCATCGCCTTCCTGGCTCGGCTCTGCTGCCCTTTCCAATGGGATGCCTGCCTGCCTCTGCTGTTGGGATTCTGTCACGTGGAATTAGCCCCGTGCCTTTCTAATCACTCAGAAGAATTCAGTTTATAAAGCAGAGAATTTCTGCATCTCTCCTTCCTGAATTTCTGCATCTCTCCTTCCTCCTTGATCCTGCAGCTTACGCACGCTACGTGCAGGATTTCCTTACCTGGCCTTATTAATTGTGATGCCACATGCTAAAAGATGGAGTCTCATTTAGTGAGTGATGTTTAATTTTTAATTATTTTTCTCTTTAGGCCTCTTTGAGGTCCGTGCCTTGGAGTATTTGGAGAGGATTCCAGAGACGGAACGAACTGGAATGAACAAAATCCTTCGCAGTCTTGGTAAAGGAACACTCCTTGCTTTTTGTTCATTGTTAATTTTTTTTTTTTAATAATTGTAGCTATTGAATAATTAATTTACAAGGGAGAAGAAGGCTCTTTCTTTGCCTTCTGTACCTGTGTTCCCTTGTTTACATTTACTGCTTCAGGGGACACTGAACACTGTGTGAGATTTTTCATTTCTTTTAAAGCTTTTGTATCTTTAGATAAAATCAGTGGGAGTTGCTGCTCTGAGCACTTGTTCCTTGGCTTTGGTCCTGGCTGAGGACATCCCAGGGGACAGAAGTGGAAGAGGTGGCCATGTGTGGCTTTCCACCCTAAGTTCCTCAGCCTGATGGGTGTCTCCAGCTCATCCCAGAGTGATTTGGGTGGGAAGGGACCAGTTCTGCCCTGGGCAGGGACACCTCCACTATCCCAGATTGCTCCAAGCCCAGTGTCCAGCCTGGCCTAGGACACTTCAGGGATCCAGGGGCAGCCACAGCTTCTCTGGGCACCTGTGCCCAGGCCTTCCCCTCCCTCGCCTAAACCTCCTGTTGCTGTTTTTTCTCTGCAGGCAGTAAAATGAAATTCCTCCAGAAGAAGTGACCGGGTGCTGCTGCGGGACAGCGGCGGGAGGGGGGAACGGCCGGGGCCGGACTGAGCTGTGCCCCGGGAGGGCCAGGCCGGGGCTCTGCGTGTGCTGCGGGAAAGACCAGCACGGGGACCGATAACAGCCCGTGGATCAATCACCAGTTCCATGGATCAATCACCAGTTCCATGGATCCATCACAGCCCATGGATCAATCACCAGTTCCATGGATCAATCACAGCCCATGGATCAATCACGAGTTCCATGGATCCATCACCAGTTCATTCATCAATTACAGCTCATCGATCCAACCCTTCATATGTCTCTGTTCCTTAAGGGGGCGTGGCCGCGATGGGAGGGGCGGGGCCATGGCTGGAGTCGCTCCGGGAGCGGCGGGACCGGGCAGGGAGGGTCGGGATCGGGATCGGGGTCGGAATCGCACCGGGAGGGGCGGGGCCGGGGCTGGAATCGCACCGGGAGGGGCGGGGCCT
>WEIU01005624.1:130171-146340 GCA_013389925.1 Aegithalos caudatus | reverse complement strand
GCCCGTCCGGTCGGCGGGGCCCGGTCGGGCAGGGCCGGCTGGGGCTGCCGGGGTGTTGGGATTGGGAGCGCGGATCGCGTCCCGTGCGTTTCCATCGCAGGGAGCAGGGACGCGGAGCTGTTGGTGGGAGGGATGGGGGGATTGGGATTGCTCAGCCTGGAGAGGAGAAGCTCCAGGGAGACCCTAAAGTCCCTGCCCGAAGGGGGTTTGTAATAAAAATGGGGACAGACTTTTTAGCAGCACCTGTTGCGGTAGGACTGGGGATAATGGTTTTCAACCGGAGCAGGATCGGTTTACATTAAGTGTGAGAAATAAATGTTTACCATGAGGGTGTTAAAACATCGGAACGAGTTGCTCAGGGAGGTGGTGGAAACGCTCGGTGTCAGGCGGGGTCAGGCTCTGAGCATCCTGCTCGAGTCTAAGGCATCCCTGCTCGTGGCACGGGGGTTGCACTAATGACCTTTAAAGGCCCTTTCTAACCCCAGATATTCTGTCATTTTCTCCTTCTGTCTGTTTTGTTTTGGTTTTCGGGGGTGACGCAGCGGAGGGAGTCAGGCAGGGGGTGGGGAGCTGCTCGGTTCTATAGCACGGGGTAAAACGTGTGTAACTAAATCCAGGTTCGGTGCTGGTGCAGCATTACCTGCCCAGGGGGGAACTCTGTGTGCCCTGCACCTGCTTTCCTGAGCACTGAGATAAATCCTTGCAGTGCTGTTTGTGAGCTGTGCCCCGGGGCTCTGCCTGGACAGAGCTTGTGCCAGGGAACAGGGGTACACTGCTCCTTCCCCGTGTTTTATCACAGTCACAGCTTGGGTTTGATTTGTCTTTTCTAATATATATTCAGGGATGGAATTGAAAAGCTTCTGGAGCTTTAGGTGGGGTGACTCACGTGCTGTGGTGTGCAGACCAAAGGAGAGCCCTGGTGAGTGGTTTTGCAGGTCCTAAATGGGCTCTGTGGTCAGGGAGACCTTGTTTGGTGACATCTTTGCACTGAAGCCTCCCCTGTGTTCCCCAGGGAGGGAATGAACCTGGCAGGGAAGAGATTTCTTCATCCAGGCTGATCAAAAGTTTATCTAGGACGCGCTCTTAGGAAGTTCATCAGTTTTAAAAAGGTGATGTGTTAAATACAGTTTGACAGTGCACTCAGTAAAGCACTCAGATGTCTTGTGATCCATGTTTTAAATTCCAGGTTCTACATTTTGTGTAATATCATGGAGTGACAGTGATTTGGTTTGGAGGGGACTTTAAAGCTCATCCAGTGCCACCCCTGCCCTGGTCAGGGACACATTCCCCTGTCCCAGGCTGCTCCAAGCCCTGTCCAGCCTGGCCTTGGGCACTGCCAGGGATCCAGGGGCAGCCACAGCTGCTCTGGGCACCTGTGCCAGGGCCAGTGGCATACACAGAACTTGGGAATCAGGGTTTATTTTATGAGCAATTAGCAGGATTATCTGAATCCTGCTGTATCTGTAGGATACAGGTGTGAGAACCACTGGGTACAAACTGGTATATCCTTCTTGTTGTACACATTTTAAGAATGCTTGTTGGTGTGCTTTGGTGTAGAGAGAGTTCATGTTTGGACTGTTGCAGTAAAAAGTTTTAGGTGATGAGAGCCAGGTACAGGGAACTGGAGCATCTTTCTTTGAGGAGAGGCTGCAGGGCTGGGCCTGGTTAGAATGGAGAAGGGAAATCTGAGAGGGCATCCCAGCAATCCGTGTGAATATTTCCAGGCTGGGTCAGAGGATGCTGTCAGCCTCTTTTCAGTGGTGCCCAGGGCAGGAGAAGGAGCAGAGGCCATAAATTATAACACAAGAAGTTCCACCTGAATGAGAAAGAAATCCTTTCTGTGGAGGGTGGCAGAGCACTGGAGAGGCTGCTCAGGGAGGGGAAACCCACCTGGACACATTCCTGTGTCACCTGCTCCAGGTGTCCCTGCAGGGGCCTGGCCTGGGACATCTCCAGAGGTGCCTTCCAGCTGTTGTGGGAGTGTCCTGCAGGGCTGGGATCCAGCTGTGGATCCAGCTGTGGGGGCAGCTCAGCCTGCAGGAGCACAGGAGCTGGGATGAGCATGGGCCAGGGAGCAGCAGGGGCATTTTTGTGGGCAGCTCTCTGCTCTGCTGGGTGGCACAGGAGGTAGAAAATGAACCTTCTGAGGCTCCTGAGAAGCACCACAGTGCTTTGTCACACAGGTTCCTTCCCTCTTTTGGCAGTCACAGAGGGTGAAGTGTTACTTCCACTTCTGCTGATTCTCAAAGCCTCTTCCACGAGGAGCAGGTGCTTTTTCATGAAGGAGGAATTACAGAGAAGTGGGACCTGGAGCTGGACCTGGGGCAGGTTACACCTGGTCCTGCTGTCCTTCAGCATCTCCTCACACAGACCAGAGAAGTACCAATGGTATTTTCCTGGTTTCTTTCTTAATCAGTTTCAGAGTTTGCTCATTGAGAGCTGTGAGGACTTAAAATAGTAGATATTTGTATTTACTGGGTGAAAACTGTGGAAATTGAGTGTGAGGTTGGTGGCCACAGAGCAGTTCTCTGGGTGCTCTCCAGAGTGGGTCTGGATCAGCATCTCTGCTCCTGCCAGGCTCCCACTCCCTTCAGAGCCACTGCTGAAGAAGGAATTGAAGACTCAATTCCTAAAAGTCAGAGAACCCCTAAAGCTTAAAAGAATTCTCTGAAGTTGTGGTTTGCTGTATTAAAGGCACTTGGTGGGTTCATACCTGTTTTGCTGGTGAAAGAGGTTTATTTTGCTGGTGATTACATTTATGTAGGGAAAAAATAGAAGGTTCTTGTTTTATATATTTAAGACACATGCATTTGTTTAACATGAAAAGTAGCCTCCCATATTCAGTTGAATGTGCCTAATTGGTTATGGGAATGTGCATTTGATTTGGTGGATAGATGATTTTGTGGTGGTGGTTCAGCTGTCCAGCTGGACTCCTGCTTTCAGGATGAACAGGTTACAAGAAAATGCCTGCATTTGTATCACAATATTCTGGGAAAATAAAAAAAAAAAAAAAAGAAAGAAAGAAAAGAAGCTGATTTCTTATTTAGTTGGAGATCTCAGCCTGTAACAGACAGTGTAGAACAACTTTTCCTGCCCCCAGTGCTGCTCCTGCCCGTGGAGGAGAGGCTGCTGAGTGGTTTCACTGCTAGGATGAGATCTTTACAATCTCTCCTAAGAAGATTATCTCAGCAGAGAGGGCGTGGGGCTCTCCCAGCTCCTCGGGAATGGCAGGATTAGGCTGGAAAACCTCCACACTTGGTTGTGTGTGTGTGTGTAAACTGAGGAGCAGCACATTTACTGCCCAGAGCTGTGGTGTGTGCTGCCATAAACTGGTCTGGTGTGCTGAATTCAGCTCCTGTACCCGGCCCTGCTGTGTTGTGTTAATCACACATGAGGTTTTTTGGGTTTTTAATTTGCTTTGTGAAAGGAGGACATAAAAGGTCCCTTGTGTATGAGGATGTGACGTGTCCCTTAACTGAGTTTGGTGACAGTTACTGTATTTTCAGTCCAGAAGAATGAAAATTCCTGCATCAAATAAAGCTGTTTAAGCTGTGTAAATGCAGCATCTTCAGTTTTATTAAACTGGATGTGGGTAGACATCACCTGAACCCTCTTGGTTCTTTACCTTTCTCCTGTGTTAATAAGTGAGGTTCATGAATATGTGCTGGAGCCCAGCATGAGTCCTGGGAAATGTTCAGTTCATATTCTGGACTTACTAAAAACCTCGCTGTGAAGCTTAAAATTCAGTCTAAATTAATAGTGTATTGTAAAATATTTCCATCTGAGAACATAAGGGCATGTGTTATTGTTATAAGAATTAATGTCTGTGGCAGATGTAATTTTTTTTTCATATTAAATATAATGTATTGTCATTTCAGTGTGTGATAATTGCAATATAATCAAGGACTGTTCAAAAAAACCCCAAAAAGCTGAGTTAGGAGTGGGCCTTGAAAGCAGTTAATTTTTTAAAATGTATTTTTATTCTGACAGATTCCAATCTGATAGTGTCTCTCCCTTGACCCGTGAGGGTTTGTTTCAAGGTCTAATCACTGAAATTAGAGCAGGGTTTTGATGTATGGCTGGGCAGAAATATGCTTGGACCCTTGCAGTGCTGAGAGAAATAAATATTGTGCACGTGGAGTAAAGGCAATTGGAATTGTCACCCAATAAATGGGAGCTGGCAGGGATTCATTCCTGGGAGGTGATTCCCTGCCAGGCCTGAGCCCAGAACAGAACTGGAGGATTGCACAAGTGCCTGCAAATATTTCCTGATCTGGGAATTTTCCTTGTCTTTGTGACAGTGTAAACATCTGACAGGACTTTAATTATCTTTAATTTATCACTCAGGACTTGAGAGGGGGGAGTCAGTGTGGTGCTGCCCCCCAAGCCAAGGCTGTGTGTGCACTCACATGTGTCACATGTGTCACATGTGTCACATGTCCCACATGTCCCAGGGGATGCTGCCTGCTCCACAGAAGCTGCCTTTGGGGGGTTGGCCTGTCAGGGATGATGTGATGGAGTTTTAGCCTCGTGCTCATTGGTGTCTCACAGGTACCAGCAGGATTTGAGGCCATTCTTTGGCACAGAGGTGGCTGGAGTGGAGCAGCACGTGGGGTGGCAGGGCCAGGTGTGGCCAGCCCCACCCCTGGCCAGAGCAGGTCTGGTGACAAGGAGCTGACAGGAGGTGACAAGGAGGAGACTGGAGCTGACTGGAGGTGACAGGACGTCCCTGGAAGTTCCTAGAGGTCCCTGCAGGTCCCTGGAGCTTCCTGGAGGTCCCTGGGGGTCCCTGGAGGTTCCTGGGGGTTCCTGGGGATCCCTGGAGGTTCCTGGGGATCCCTGGAGGTCCATGGGGGTCCCTGGGCATCCCTGCAGGTCCCTGGGGGTCCCTGGGGGTCCCTGGGGGTTCCTGGGGGTCCCTGGAGGTTCCTGCGGGTCCCTGGAGGTTCCTGCAGGTCCCTGGGGGTTCCTGGGGATCCCTGGAGGTCCATGGGGGTCCCTGGGCATCCCTGCAGGTCCCTGGGGGTCCCTGGAGGTTCCTGGAGGTCCCTGCAGGTTCCTGGGGGTCCCTGGAGGTTCCTGGGGATCCCTGCAGGTCCCTGGGGGTTCCTGGAGGTCCCTGGGGGTTCCTGGGGATCCCTGGGGGTCCCTGCAGGTCCCTGGAGCCTGCTCCAGCTGCGTGGTGTCTGCTGGGGTGAGCAGTGTTGGACCTGGCAGTGTGGGATATAGAAATTCCTTTATTCCTGCTTGCACTCCTGTCCCTTAGCTGTGCACCCCTCCCTGCCCCTCTCCTCCTGGAGCATTGGGGTCCCCCCTGCTGGCTTTGCCCCAGTTTGGGGGCCTGGCCCATACTGGGAGCCCAGTGGGGTGTCCTGGAGTGCTGAGCAGGAGGAGGGGGGGCTGTCCTTGTCCTGCTCTCCTGGGAAGGGTGTGCTGCTGCCTCCTGTCCCACTGGTTGTCCATAACACACCTTAAACATTTTATTTTAGGGTATTAAGTGAGGCCAAAGTAGCTCCCTTATCCTGGTGGTTTTATAGTTTCAGCACTCAGAGTGTTATGGAACCACTAAAAAAACTGATAAAGATTTTGTGCTAGACATCAGAGCTGATGTTAAAGGGGTTGGATCTTAGGAAAACAGGAGTTTTAGTATGTAAGCAGAGATGTTTAGGTACACAAGTGTTTGGAGCCAGTGTTTGAATAAATTCTGAATTTATAAATTTGAATGCTGGAAAGTCTCCCTACGATGTCCCAGTGATGGAGAGGATCTGGGTGCTGCTGCTGCCATCCTCATTCAGATCAATAACTCTTCATTATTCCATGATTGCTGTGTGTTCTCTGGGAGTTTCAGTGGGGTTGAGCTGTGATGTTCACTTGAATTTGGTTGAAGTCAGCTTGGACTGGAAGCCCACAAGTGACTGTGGAGCCCTCAGGGTGCTGCTCCTTGCAGAAGTTCCCTTTTTGCTTTAGCTCCTGTGCTGTTTTTAGGCACTAAATGAGTTTCCATTCCTTTCACCCCACCTCCCCTTCTCTCCCAGGGCTGGAGGCTCCTGTGGTGTTTGTAAACAAAAAACCAGCTCGAGAGGATGGTTGTAGGTGGGTTTGGTGGGGGAACAGGTAAATTCTCAGTGCCTCAGGAAGCCTTGTTGTTGGAAAGCTGGGCTCTGAAACATCTGAGGGAATTCCAGAAGGAAATGCCCAGAAGGGTGGGTGGGGAGCAAAGAAGGTTCAAAAACTTCCTTTTTTTTTTCTTGAGCAAAAGCAGTGGGTATGAGTTGAACACACACTGATTCCTGAATATCAAGCTGGAGTGGGGACTGCAGCCAAAAACTTGACATGAGCTTTCACTGGAGTGTCTGTTTTCATCCTACAAGACTGGAAATACAGAGAAATTAACCTTTCCCCTTCCTTCACTGGAGCTCTCAAGCATCCTTGAAATTTATTTTAGTATTTTAGTGTCGTTGGTATTGATATGTCAGCCTGGAGAAGGCAATTTTAATCAGGTTTTTAGTATTTGTCTTACTAAAACTAGTTCAAGATGAAACCTGTTGAAAAAATTACCTGTCTTGAGATGCATTCAGAGGAGCATAGTTACCCTTGGGAAGTGTTAAACTTAAATATTTGAAAAGTATTCACAGAGTTCTGAGTTACAATTAAGAAAAATACCTGTGCTGCAGCTTTAGGTGTGAGTTGGGAGTGGCAGATTAAAATCTCCTTCCACCTGAAATCTGCAGGTTTTTACAGTGTTCCATAAGTGCTTTGCTGCTGCATTATCATGCAGGGTTTTTAGCAGCCTTTCTGTTTTTTAGGAAAACAAAACCCAACTTTCCCTCCTCAGTTTATTCCAGCCGTGCTTCCTGATGCCTGTGGTCTAGTTCAGCGTGCTTTATCTACACCATAAGCAGTTAAAAGGATTACAGGGATGCTGCTCTCATTAGTGTTCTTAAAGTCCTGGGCTAATGAGGGGTTTGATGTGCCTGGGTTGTGTAATGGCACATCTGGCACTCACAACTCCTGGGCTCTTGTTCTTTGGGATGGGCAGGTCCTGGATCAGCACAGCTGGAGCTCCAGGAAGGTTCTTGTTGTGTCCTGGGTTTGTCACCAAGCAGTGCAAAATCCCTGTGGGACAGCCCTTCCCAGCACTGGGATCATCCTTGGGATGTGCAGGAATCCCCATTTTGCTGGGATCATCCTTGGGATGTGCAGGAATCCCCATTTTGCTGGGATCATCCTTGGGATGTGCAGGAATTCCCATTTTTCTGGGATCATTCTTGGCATGTGCAGGAATTCCCATTTTGCTGGGGTCATTCTTGGGATGTGCAGGAATCCCCATTTTGCTGGGATCATTCTTGGCATATGCAGGAATCCCCATTTTGCTGGGGTCATTCTTGGGATGTGCAGGAATCCCCATTTTGCTGGTGTCATTCTTGGGATGTGCAGGAATCCCCATTTTTCTGGGATCATTCTTGGCATGTGCAGGAATTCCCATTTTGCTGGGATCATTCTTGGGATGTGCAGGAATTCCCTTGGGCTCTGTACCAGCTCCCCTGGGGTGCTGGGGGTGGCTGCTCCCAGGGGCACCCATCCCTGACCACATTCCTGTGTTTCTGGCAGTGCTTTGTGTTGCTCCTCTGCTCCTGAAAGCTCTGCCTGTCTCAGGAGTGTGGCACAAGGAATCCTGGAGCATCTCTGCTGCCTGGATCAGGGCTGGGAAGCTGGGGCAGGGAGGTGAGAAGGTGAAGCCCTTGTCCCTTTGGGCAGGGTTGGCAGTGCCAGGCTTCTCCTGCCTGCTGCATTTCCAGACAGGAATTATTCCTGCTTCTCCCTTTAATCAGCCTTAGGCAGGCTGAAAGGAAAAACAAAACTCCCTTTGGGCTGTGTTGTGTGTTAGCACATGGGGGAACAGGGGATGAGCATGATTGGAAATATTTTTGCTGCTCCGCAGAAGTGTGGGACCAAAAGCAGCCTCTGATGGGAACTGCATCATTAATTGGGAATGGGATATTAGGGGAATGTGGAATGAGGGCTGTCTCTGGAGCTCTGTGGAAGAGGGGCAATGAATATTTGTGCTATGGTTTTTACAGGTCTTGCACACTCAAGGTGTGTGATACAAACAAAGGGAAAAATGGGAAGTGTGGCTCCTGTAAAGTACAACTAAAGCAGCTTGAAAGCCTCCTGTGACCTGCAGCTCTTGTAAAATTGTTCATTTTAATTCCTGTGGCCTTTCAGGTCCAAAGGATGATGCTCCCTGAATTTCCTCATGGAAGCACTGCTACCCACAGGAGCACTGTGGGCGGCTGCTGAAGTTTTAGGCTGCAGAACTGTTCTTTTTCAGGAGCTGCAGCGTTCCTGTGTGTCTGCAGTCAATGCTGAGGCAGGATTTTGGTGGCAGTGTCCTGCAGGGCACAGAGGAACTGCTGCACCGAGTGTTGCAGGTCCCACCTGCTGTGGTCAGAGCTTCCTGAGAGAAATTTCCTTTTTTTTTTTCTCAGCTCTTTGCTTCAGTGCTGCTCTTGGCCTCTGGAGCAGAGATTTACAGCTCCAAAATAACAGGAATTCATCTCTGAGGACATGGGAAATCTTGATGGTAATAATTAGGCTTGAGGGAGGTCATAAACCAGCCTGGCCTTTGTGATTTGTGTGAATGTGTCTTTTTCTAATTCAGCTTTGATTTGAAAAATGAGATTGTTCTTTAAGCAGTGGTTATTACTGTGTGCTAATGCTTTTGGAAAGCAGAGCTACAGTGGGAGGGTTTGTACCAGGATTAATGTGTTTGATTTGTTTGATGCAGAAAAACAATGTAGTAAGTTCTGCTGGAGTATAAATAGGATGATTCTGTTATATTTACTTTTCTAAGTTTTATTTTTCATTGAAACTGACAGTGAAAACTTGTTTTTCTCAGAGGTTATATAAACATCTGAACCTTAGTTTATCCTAAAATACATTCTCACTAAATTTCTGCAATAAACTTTGTTAGCTCACAAATTCTCAAGTTTTGACAGCTAAGAATTTCTCTATGTAAATGCTATTTCAGTGTGATTTTCTCTACTTTTCCCTCCTGCCTGACAAAATTAGCCACATCTGTATCTTTTCAGTACATTGGGTTTCTAGTACAAATGGCACTGCAGTAAATTGTTTTTTATTCGATTAAAAGACCAGGATATGAGATGTTTAGTGGCTCATCTATTATTGAAAAGCTGCTGTTGGAAATAAAGGGTGTTGGGATGTGGAAAAGGAGTGGAATGAGCTCAATGAGAATTGCAAGGCCTGGCCACAATCCAGCCTGTGGGCTCTCACTTGGATCCAAAGGCTGGATTTTATTGAAGCTTTCATTGGTTTGGCTACCTTAAAACCAAGGAATTGGTTTGAAAATTGGAATTTTCATCTGTGGAATTTGCCTTGCTAGAGATTACAGATCTTGAGCATCTTCTGTTCTGTTGTTTTCCTGAAATATTTCACGTTTTTGACCCATAGCAGCACTAAAACTTGAGTTTGGGTTTAGTTTGGATGGAGTAGTTTTAATGGTAAATCTGAATTTTTTCTTCTGAAGGTATAAGCTGCTGGATGGCTGCAGCTGGTGTTCCCTAAAGAATTTTATCTCTCAGTTGTAAGAAACCTCCAAGTTGTGCATGGAAGGTTTCGCTGTGTGTGAAAGCTGCTGTGTGTGCAGCTGCTGCAGTGCTGGTTCCTTTCCACACCCTGCTCTTGAGATGTGTTTGGGTTGGTCAGACAGGGAAGTTTCAGTGGGATTGTTGCTGCTCTGAATCTCCTGTGCTCTGAAGACATCATTAATTTTAGCACTTGAAAAAAAAAATTATGCTCCTCCACTACTAATGTAATTAATTTCTCTGAAATAAGTCCTGCTGTCCTAATTGAATATCCACAAAGGAGCTGAGCATCATTTAATTACACTTATCAAAGTTGTTTTAGTGTATGAAGATACCCAATGGCTTCTTGAAGATTATATTCCCAATAAATTGTACAAGAATTGGACTTAAGATCAAATGACCCTTCTGTGAAGTGTGAGCCCCTCCCTGAGTTATAAATAGGTTTGCAAACCTTCACAGGGTTGTTCATAGACATCTTTAAATGTCAGTTTGGTTCATGTAGTAACTTCTTGGCAGCTCTGCTGAGGATTTTAAACTAATTTAGTGATTACAAAAGGTAACAAAGCAGGATGCTGGTATTTTATTGCTCCATCTGCCTCCCTGACCTCATGGAAATAGATTATATTAGAAATCTTCCTGGGCTGCCTGGGAGAACCCTGAGACACGTTACTGCCATGGCATTTCCATCACTGCAGTCACCCCAGCCCTCTTAGTGCTTGTCTTGAGACAGGCTGGGCCACAGGCTGTTCTAAGAAATAATTTAAAGAAAAACAAGTGTCTTCAGTTTTGTAATCTAAAATGAACAGGGGGAACAAATTAAATATTTGCTTGGGGACAACAAATGACTTCGCTAAAAATATAGGATTTTTTGGGGAAGAAGTAAGTAGGAAAAACTGAAAATGGTATAGAAATTATCCCAGCTAGGTCAGGAATCATTTTCTGTAGAGGTTTGTAGGGTTTTTTTGGGATTAATTGAGGGAGTGTAATTTGGGGTGAAATACATTCTACACCTGTAAAAGCTGCTTTTTATTGCAAATATCACTGTGGAATCCTTTACCCAGGCAAAGGAGGAGTGTGCTGTGTGTGTTGTGCCCCTGGGCACGCTGGCCTGTGGGTTTTGTGCCCTCCAACCCTTGGGGTGCTGTGTTTTGCAGTGGGGGTGATTCGCTGCCCCATCTGCCGCCAGGAGTGCCGGCAGATCGACCTGGTGGACAACTACTTTGTGAAGGACACCTCCGAGACCCCCAGCAGCTCTGATGAGAAGTCAGAACAGGTAGGGAGCACCCTGCTGCCCCAGCCTCGGCTCTCTGGGGCTCCCAGTGCTCCCCAGAGCAATTCTGGTGCCTTTTCCCCAGCCCTGCTCTCATTTCTGGGGCTCTCAGTGCTCCCCAAGATGATGCTGGTCCCTTTTCCCCAACCCTGCTCTCATTTCTGGAGCTCTCACTGCTCCCCAGAGCAATTCTGGTGCCTTTTCCCCAACCCTGCTCTCATTTCTGGGACATCACTGCTCCCCAGGATGATGCTGTTGCCTTTTCCCCAGCCCTGCTCTCATTTCTGGGACATCAGTGCTCCCCAGAGCAATTCTGATGTCTTTTCCCCACCCCTCCTCTGCTCTCTGGGGATCTCTGTTCTCCCTAGGATGATGCTGGTGACTTTTCCCCAAGGCTGCTCTGCTCTCTGGGGCTGTCAGTGCTCCCCAGAACAATTCTGGTGCCTTTTCCCCAACCCTGCTCTGATTTTTGGACATCATTGCTCCCCAGAACAATTCTGGTGCATTTCCCCCACCCCTCCTCTGCTTTCTGGTTCTCTTAGTGCTCCCCAGAAGATTTCTGGTGCCTTTTCCCCAACCCTGCTCTGATTTTTGGACATCATTGCTCCCCAGAACAATTCTGGTGCATTTCCCCCACCCCTCCTCTGCTTTCTGGTTCTCTTAGTGCTCCCCAGAAGATTTCTGGTGCCTTTTCCCCAACCCTTTCTTGTCTCTGGGGCTGTCAGTGCTCCCCAGAACAATCCTGGTGCCTTTTCCCCTGCAGGTGTGCACCAGCTGTGAGGACAATGCCAGTGCTGTGGGTTTCTGTGTGGAGTGTGGGGAGTGGCTGTGCAAGACCTGCATAGAAGCTCACCAGAGAGTCAAGTTCACTAAAGATCATATGATCAGGAAAAAAGAGGATGTGTCCTCAGGTGAGTGTTGGGGATCCCTCTGCCTGTTCCAATGAGGTGTGTGAATGTTTAGAGGGAAACCTAGGAAACCCATGGAGTAGAAAGTAAAAAGGGTTTGAGAGGTTTGACCCATCCTTCAGTGTGTCAGAGGTGAAATTGAATTAATTCAATTATAAACACAAATACACCGTGCTGGTGTTTGTGTGCAGTCCTGCAGGGCCTTTTGGGTGCTTGTGAGAAAAAAGAATTCCTCCTTCTCCTTGAGTGAATGAAGTGAGAGCAGCTGTTAACCTCAGGCACTGTAAATCCCAGTCATGAAGGTTGGGAAAGACTCTGAGATCATCAAGTCCAAGCCCTGACCTGATGCACTCACAGTAACTTCAGCACGAGAACAGATCTGGAGGTGCCCTTGCAAGCTCTTGGTTGTTACTGGAAATGAGTTGTTTTGCTCTTCAGATTGTCTGAGTTTTATTTTGAAACGCACAAATGGTTTATTTTTGAAAACAGAGGCCGTGGGAGCATCTGGTCAGCGTCCTGTTTTCTGCCCTGTCCACAAACAAGAGCAGCTAAAACTCTTCTGTGAAACCTGTGACAGGCTGACATGCAGAGACTGCCAGCTGCTGGAACACAAAGAACACAGGTACAAACATTCCCATGTCTTAACTCCTGTGCTGTGCTGTCTCAGAGGATGAAGTGCAGTGATGGGAACCAGTTGTGCTGGAAATTCTGCTGCATTTATTCCTTGTTGGACTGAAAGCATCCCTTGCAGAGGAGAAGCTGTGTGGAGTGAGGGACACTTGGTCAGTTGGTTGAGCTTCTTCAGGTCTCTTTAAGATCAGATTCAAACCAAGATGGGCTGAGGAGGTTTGGTGTGATCCAGGAGTTAATTTCCCTGGCAGTTCCCAGTGCTGTCACTGTGCTCAGGACTTGGATGGAAATTCCTGCAGCCCTGAACACCTGGTGCTGTAAAAAGAAACAAAAGTGATCGAGTGAGTCACGGGTGAGGTCATTTTTTGAAAGGGCACATTTGATTGTGCAACAGTCTTTAGGGGAATTTTGTAAAGGAAAGTCTAAATTTTGCCTCTCACATTAATATATTCTTCTAGTGCAGAGGGAAAAATGGTTTGGTTGGTTAAAAGTTGCCTGATTCCAAGTAAAAAGAAATCCTGAGTTTGCTCTGCTAGAAAAGAGTTGGGAGCCCTTTAAGACTCATTGCAACTCCCTGCTCTTTATCAGCTCTGTCATGTAGTTGTTTGAAAGTCTGAACAAATATTTTTCAGTGTTACAATCCTATTGGATTGTAATGTTCTAGGCTCTGGCAGAAGACAACACTACCTTCCTTTTAGTTTTCTTTGGGAAATAATGTAAGTTGTTTCTGATGCAGCTTACAGGATGCTTCATTAATTGCAGGAATTTTCTGCCAATTTGAATATTGGGAAAACATTGCCAAGGTGTTCTGGGACCTTAAGTTTTCCCTGTTGTTAACAAATTATATTTCAGAAGCATGATGTTTATTTATTGCAAAATCAAGACTTAGCAAGTGACTCTTAGGAATCCTGGATTTTGAGCAGTTGATCAGAAAAGATGGAAATGTGCAGCTGCTTAATTCAGGGGCATTTTGTTTCTGTTGGTAATTCCAATATGTTAAGAAAAGGCACCTAATCCTGTTATTTTCCCTCAGTCTTGGTACTTACCCTCTTTTCAGATGAAGTAATGGAAAGTACCTTTGCTAGCAGCTGTGGGAATATTCTTCCCTTGGAAGTAGCAGAGGTGGAAAAAACTTGGAAGTTGTTTAATAGGGGAATTTTCTTCAGATTAAACGAATGCAGTCAAGTATGAGCAGTGTCAGCTGAAAAGCTGGGGAATTTGGGATAGTCTAGGGAGTTGTTTTTTGGTATCCTTTAATGTGTGTTGAAGCTATTGATGCATTTCCCTCCTCAAACTCTGAGGTTCCATAGCCTGCTCTCCTGGGAAATGAGGCACTGCATCCCTGTGTGGCTGGAATGGATCATTTCCCACAGAGGTTCACAAAGCTCTTCTTTGGTCAGAGTATGCAGAGTTTGATTTTTCTCAGTGTTTTGTCATCTCTTTTTTTCAATATTCCATGGCTTTGCAGCTGAGCTGGGAACCCTGAGTTGCAGCCCAGTGCCCTTGGTGTGATCAGTGTCTTCTCTTGCCTTGAAAAGGTACCAGTTCCTGGAGGAGGCTTTTCAGAACCAGAAGGGTGCCATTGAGAACCTCCTGGCCAAGCTTCTGGAGAAGAAGAATTATGTGAACTTTGCAGCTGCCCAAGTTCAAAATAGGTGAGTTCTCCAAAATGATCAGGTGTCTTTTTAATGAATCACACTGGGGTGAATGGTACTGGAATAACAGATTGGAGTTAATTCTATGTCTTAATTATTAATCATAATGTTTATCTACAAGACTCTGCATCTCTTGGAAGTTGTTACAAGAAGCAAAGATTCTGTATTTTGTGACAACTTTGAGTAGAACCAAAGATGTGACACATTTCTTACACTTTGGGGATGGGGGGGAAAAAAGCATAAAAAAGGCAAGAAAACCCATCCTGTGGTTTCTTCTAAGTCAGCTCTAAGTGACAGAAAGGTTGAAATGTTAAAATACTTTTATGTTCCTTACGAAGGCCTCTGCCAACTGTGTAACAAAAACTTGGTGTGAATTTGAATAGGAAATTGTGGTTGGTTGTGGGGCTTAAGATTTCCAGGGTTATCTGAAATTCAACATCACATTAAATACAAATATAGAGGCAGAGGGAGCACGTGGTCCCTGCTGGCTCTGCACCCACTTGGGTGACGTGGTTGTGCTGCAGCTCAGGGAATTCCAGCCTGACTCTCAGTGGTTTTGTGAGCCTCCTGCAGCTTTGAGGTCATTTGCAAAATGACACATCTGGGGGTGGAAAGTACCAGGGCAGGAGGAGGATGTGCACCGAAGAGAGAAAGAGAAGTTCAGATGCAAATTTTTAACTCCTTGTGGTGCCATCTACATTTAAAAAAAAGTAATGTAAAGGAGGAGGCTGCAAATGCAGTAAAACTGAGGGAAAGTGGCAGTGATGGAGAGGGTGTAAAATCTGAATTTACTGGTAGTAAAGCATAAGAGAATAATCTAGAGTAATATCAGGCTCACCATTAGTGAAATGTTTATGTCTTTATTGTGTATTCATTACAGGTCTGTAATAACTTTTTTGTTACAAGGGAGGAATTTATTTAAAATTCAGGGTTGATTTCTGGTTCATGTAAACAATTTTAAAAGTTTGAAGCATCAGATATAAATTTTTCATAGAGTGACACCATTTGGATATAAATATATAAATGTACATACAGACACGTGGTTGTGGCTGGTTATTTCTCTCTATTTCTCTGTATAAACTGTAAACTACAAGGACTTTCATATTACCTGAAGTAAAACAAGTTGTGAATTTGTATTTGGCAGTGAAGTGTAAAGTGACTGACAATCCATTGCTTTTGTTTGTTTGTTTGTTTTAGGATAAAAGAAGTAAATGAAACCAACAAACGAGTAGAACAGGAAATCAAAGTGGCTATATTCACCCTCATCAATGAAATCAATAAAAAGGGAAAATCTCTCCTGCAGCACCTCGAGGTACACTTGAACAATTTCCTCAGGTGGCTTTTTAGGGTTCATGTAAGAACAGAGCAGTCACATGCATTTGTACACAAAGGTGGAATGCTGGTATTTAAAGTTGTATAATAAAGGAGACCAGGAGTTCAAGCATCCTTTCCAGATGGCACATTCTGAATAATTGCATTCTGACTTTCACTAAAACCCATGAAAATGTAACTTATTACTACCTGTTTTGATTGAGGAAGTCCCCTGTAAGAAGTTGGGTCAGTGCATGTGGCCAGCCTGCCGTGAGAAATTTAAGATCAGGTGAATCACAAGAGATTTTTCCTGGTTAAGGAACAATTATTTGGCAAGGAAATCGAATATTCCTGGAAGAACAGGAACTTGATCATTAGCAAAAGAAATCATGTAAAATGACATGAACTTTGACATTCCTTGTTTACCTAGAATTTGTTAAAATTTTCTCGGGGCGCTTTCCTTTTGATCCAAAACCTGCCGGCAGTTTGCATTTTCCTCCTACATCTGAGAGCAGGAATAAAGTTGTAATAAATCAAGTTTCTGTTTCTTTGCAGAATGTAACAAAGGAGAGACAGATGAAGCTGATCCAGCAGCAGAACGACATCACTGGGCTGTCACGACAGGTGAAGCACGTGATGAACTTCACTAATTGGGCAATCGCCAGCGGCAGCAGCACCGCCCTGCTCTACAGCAAACGTCTGGTGAGGGAACCCTGGGCTGGGAGCATGGGAATGCTGGGCTGGGAGCATGGGAATGCTGGGCTGGGAGCATGGGAATGCTGGGCTGGGA
>WEIU01005624.1:108509-129893 GCA_013389925.1 Aegithalos caudatus | reverse complement strand
GCTGGGAACATGGGAATGTCCTGAGCTGGGAACATGGGGATGTCCTGAGCTGGGAACATGGGGATGTCCTGAGCTGGGAACATGGGAATGTCCTGGGCTGGGAACATGGGGATGTCCTGAGCTGGGAACATGGGAATGCTGAGCTGAGAACATGGGAATGCTGGGCTGGGAACCAGGGAATGCTGAGCTGGGAACCCTGAGCTGGGAACATGGGAATGATGGGCTGGGAAGCAGGGCATGTCCTGAGCTGGGAAGCAGGGCATGTCCTGAGCTGGGAAGCAGGGCATGTCCTGAGCTGGGAACATGGGAATGTCCTGAGCTGGGAACATGGGAATGCTGGGCTGGAAACCAGGGAATGCTGAGCTGGGAACCCTGAGCTGGGAAGCAGGGAATGTCCTGAGCTGGGAAGCAGGTCTCCCCTCCTCCAGGCTGGGCAGCACACAGCTCCTGTCCCTGCTCACAGCGACCAGAGCTGTAATTCACCTTTTCTGACATGAATGCACCCAGTTCTGCATGTGCAGGTTGTTCACCTGCAGGCCAGGGCTGTGCTCACCACCTGTAGTACAGACCATCACTCTGACACCAACTTCCCCAGCCTGGGAACGTGTCCTGAGCCACAAACACAGAGGGGCAGGGGAATCAAATATATCCTGAGTGAGATTAAGGCACAAATGAGGTCAAATGTTGGAAATCCAAAGGATACACCCAGTTCTGCCATGTGGGCCCTTCATGGCACCGAATCTTCAACTTCAGTCCTTATAACAGAGCCAAGCAGTTGTGCAACAATTCCCTCTTTACATTAGGGTTTTAGGGGGTGTTGGTGTAGAAGGAATGGGGTCAGCTCTGTCAAAGCACCTCAGTGTTTCACTGGAGTCACTGCAGTGGTGTTGTGGTGTCCTGCTCTGCAATCCTCTGGGGAAAGAACTTGTACACTGGGATTTTCCTGATGAACTGAGAATTTTCCAGGCTATGAAGCAGACTTGCTGCTGCTAGTCCTTGGGCAGACACACACCTGTAGTTTGTCATTCTCCATTTCTGTGTCAGAGCAGTGTTTTTGTTTTCTCTCAGATAACATTCCAGCTGAGGCACATCCTGAAGGCTCGGTGCGATCCCGTCCCCGCTGCCAACGGCGCCATCCGCTTCCATTGTGACCCCACCTTCTGGGCCAAGAATGTTGTCAATTTGGGTGAGAGAGAGCTGTGTTTGTGTCTTCTGTGTACTGGGAAAACTGCTGAACTGGGGGTGTTCATCCAGCAGGAGTGGGTGCAGTGCAGTACCTTTTCCCTTTTCCATTAAAAGTAGGACAGGAGTTACAGAGAGGCAGCACGGTCTGTGACATGGGAGCAAGGCAGGACTTGCTTGTGGCAGTGTTTTGTTTGTAGAACCTGTTCAAAGTCACTCAGTGGTGGGATACTCAAATATCTCTTCCCAGGCTTTGCTTCTTTAGACATAGAAACTTTATGCTCAGTGTATTTGTTTTCTGTTTTATTTCTCACCTTGTCCATTTCTTGTGAACACAGAGAAGTCATTTTTGTTTGCTGTGGCTTTTGGGCTGTGCAGTTCCAGTTCTTTCACTCTTCCCTCACAGATCATGTTTGTATTTTTTCTTGTAGTCCTTGTAGTCTGTGTTCCCTTTCTGCTTTTATCATGCATGGTTACTGAAGACATAAAGAGGAAATTGCAAGCTTAAATTGCTCTGAGAAAACTGCATTAGAAACATCTGAATATTCCACATATGGAGGATGGTGAGATGTAACTCTTGATTGCTTCTTTTGGGTTATTTCAGGTAACCTGGTCATTGAAAATAAACCAGCCCCTAGTTACACTCCCAATGTAGTGGTTGGGCAAACTCCTCCAGGAACAAACCACATCAGCAAAACTCCAGGACAAATCAATCTGGCTCAGCTCCGACTGCAGCACATGCAGCAGCAAGTGTATGCCCAAAAACACCAGCAGCTGCAGCAGATGAGGATGGCCCAGCCATCTGCATCCGTGCCCAGGCAGAGCAGCCCCCAAGTCCTGCAGCAGCAGGTGAGTCCTTTATGTCTTCTTATTTCACCTTCTTTCGCCTTTACACTGGGATTTAAAATTGCCCTGTCAAATCTAAACGTACAAAGCGATTTGTAAACTAAAATCTTTTGAGATTTGAGATACTTTAATGTGACGGCTATTGGCTTTGCTTGATGTTATGTTACTACTGCTGTGGAAAGAGATGGGCTTCTTTTCTCCATGTTAAAAGCACCAATTTTAAAAAACCCAAACCCTTGCAGCCTCCCAGGTTGATCAGCATGCAGACCATGCAGAGGGGTAACATGAACTGTGGGGCTTTCCAAGCACATCAGATGAGAATGGCTCAGAATGCTGCTCGTATTCCAGGAATCCCACGCCACAATGGACCTCAATACTCCATGATGCAACCTCACCTTCAAAGACAAGTATATCCTGTGTACACGCTTCATTTGTGCCATTGTGCCAGACTTTCATTCCAGTAGATGGTACCTCCAGCTGTAAATGTGTCTATCTGTCCCCCTGTAGCTCACAGCTGCACACATTTATATGCTTCTGTTCCATGTTGCATTACTGTGCTGTGACAGTTCTGCCGAACAAAAGGAAATTCAAACCTTAGGGGTGGCAATGAAATCCAGTGTTTGTACTGTGGTTTAGTTCTGGGAAGCAAAACGTTTCCTTTTGCACTTTTCAGCGGCATTCAGCTGAAAAGAACATTCAGAGGTTTATTAGAGGGTAGTGAGGAGTAGTGAAGTTCCAAGTGATGTAGTTGGAGAGTTTTGATTAAATCAGCTGCTGAAGTGTTTTTAAATTCACACCTGAAGCTTTGATGCAGAGCTCTGCATGCCGTTAAGAATAAAAATCCTTGACAATGTGCTAATGTGACTGAAATAGCAAAAGTGACTTTATATTACTTGAAACAGTTACTTTTGTCTTAAGAAAATAGACACATAAACTCGAAAGCTATCTCTGGAGGAAGTAATTGCTTTGAGGAAGTAATTACTTTCAGAAATCACAACTCTGTGTGAAATAATTTGGTGGAAGGAGCGCTGTGTGTGTAAGGAGGAGCCAGGTGAAGTGTTTTTTCCTTTGCCAAGAGAAGGAGAGCAGCGGTCGCCGTGCCCTCGGTGGCGGCAGGCGCCGCGGGCGCGCTCGGAGCCTGCAGCGCCGTGTCTGTGTCTCCCCAGCACTCCAACCCCGGCCACGCCGGGCCCTTCCCCGTGGTCTCCGTGCACAACACCACCATCAACCCCACCAGCCCCACCACGGCCAGCATGGCCAGCGCCAACCGCGGCCCCACCAGCCCCTCCGTGTCTGCCATCGAGCTCATCCCGTCCGTCACCAACCCGGAGAACCTGCCCTCGCTGCCCGCCATCCCTCCCATCCAGGTCAGTGCTCCCCCTGTCACCTGCCAGGCCTTGGCCTGGGACTGCTGTGGTTGTCATCTAAAGCTGCAGAATTAAAATCTTCTGCCCTTCTGTTGCTTTTTTTTGGAGTTTCTGATTTCCAGAGATTCTGGATCTCTGCGTGAAACCGATAAATATTTGCTGATGTCCTGAGTCCTTGAAAGGGAGAGGGAGTTCCAGTAAAGATACTGATCAGAGTTTCAAGGTGTGGCACTGGGATGGAAGTTGAATTAGACCTCTCTGATTTGGATTTTTGTTTCTCCTCCTCAGCTGGAAGATGCTGGCTCCAGTAGTTTAGATAATCTGCTAAGTAGATACATCACAGGCAGCCACCTTCCCCCACAGCCTACAAGCACCATGAATCCCTCCCCAGGACCTTCAGCTCTGTCTCCAGGGTCATCAGGTAAATCTGATGGGGTTTTCTGGAGATTCCAGAAAGTGAGGGCTATTTCTGCTGTTTGAGTTGAAAATAATTGCCTTCCCTTTCTGCCAGAAGTGATGTTTTATTTCAGATTAGTTTTGCTCAGAAATAGATTCTGCTGGAAATAGAAATTTTCCCCTCCTTCAGAAATGTCTTTATAGTAACAAACTGCCAGCACGTGGATGCAATATTCCAGATCCATATAGAAACACTGTCAGGGTCATTCTGAATATAAATAATTAATGGTAAAGCTCTTCTTATGCACCTGAACATATTAAGTCACCAGTACCTAATTCTGAGGTATTTAAACATTGAAAATGTCTATTTCTATTAGTAAGAAGATTATTTCAGTCAGTAGGAAGGAATCCTTCTCTGTGAGGGTGGGGAAACCCTGGCACAGGACGTTATTGGTGGCTTTCAGTGCATAAAACTTGAGGATGTAATGGGCTGAAGGCTTTAGCACTGTAGTAATTAGGTAAAATAATTACTGGGACTCTTAAGAACCGTGTGTTGTCACTTTTTTATTTAATGTGATGTGCTAGATTTGTTGTGATCAAAATACTGAGAGAACAGCTGGCTTAGGTGACTTAGTAAATCAGGATATTGCTGCAGCATTTCTGGGGTTACTCAGCATTAGTCAGTGAATGGAAACTGGTACCAAATCAATTTCTGTGCTGCTGCTTTGCAGGTTTATCCAACTCCCACACTCCTGTGAGGCCCCCCAGCACCTCCAGCACAGGCAGCAGAGGAAGGTGAGTGCCACATCACCACTGCCAGGCTACAAAAATCAGAAGTGAAGAATTCTAAAAAAGAATTGGCAAATGGTGCTTTGTTATAACTGTGACTGAGGAATGGAAGAATGCTTACTTGAAGATTTATATTTTTAATTTTTTTCCTGCTCCCATGTCTTGTAAATTGGAGCTGTTGTAATGTCCTGACACCCTTTTCCTTTCTTTTGGGAAACAGTGACCTGAATGTCTTTGCCCTGTTGATTTATCCTCTTATTTACCTCATGATGTGCTGATGTCTCTCCAGCTGTGGCTCCTCAGGCAGGACTGCTGACAAAACTGGCATTGGCTTCAAGGCTGACCAAGTGAAAGTAAAGCAGGAGCCAGGCACAGAGGAGGAGATCTGCAGTTTCTCAGGAGCAGTAAAGCAGGAGAAAACAGAGGATGGCAGAAGGAGTGCTTGCATGGTAAAGTTAGTTTGTGCCCAGTGTGTTGTGGTTTTCCTGGAAGCACGTTTAAGAATTTGGAAAGGGGAAAAAAAAAGGCATTTTTTCTCTAAAGCTTAATTCTAAGAGGTATTTTCTTCCTGGTAATGCTCTGCCAGGCACAGGGTGGCCTGTAATGTAAATTTTATCTTTAATAATTAAAATGAAGTGTAATACAGTGTATTTGCTGCTTTTAATCCCTAATTAATAAAAGCTGTGAGTCACCCATTGATAGTGAACATTCCCACATAGGTAATTGCAATCAGAACACCTCCAGTCAGTCAGAAGTTCTTAGACCAAAGTATAAATCAAATAATTAGCAAATGAATATATTTCAGTGTTTCCCAACTATGCTTGATTGAACAGGACTGTGTAGAGAGAGCAGGGTGGTGGAGGTGAGGATTTTTCCTAATGACAATGAAGTTGTCATTAACAGCTTTAAATGGCTCAGTGTGTTTGGCTCCTTATGGCATTTCTCATGTTAAATATCAGAAGAAACCAGTGTGTTCTTCAAAGAAAGGACAGGTGAAAAGGCAGTTTTCAGTCCAGTGTGCAGCTCAGCTCTCCCTCATCATTTCCCAAGGTTTCTGGGATATGAACATGGTGCCTTTGAATGCTGGGAGGTTTTTAAATTCCCCCACATCCACAAAGCTTCCGCCGTAAAATCACCTCCGATTCTCCCCGTGCCGCTCTCATTGCAGCTCAGCAGCCCCGAGAGCAGCCTGACACCACCACTGTCCACCAACTTACACCTGGAGAGCGAGCTGGAAGCTTTGGGCAGCCTGGAAAACCACGTGAAGACGGAGCCAGGGGATCTGAGTGAGAGCTGCAAGCAGTCGGGGCACGGGCTGGTGAACGGGAAATCGCCGGTGCGGAGCCTCATGCACCGCTCGGCCCGGCTGGCAGGAGAGGGCAACAACAAGGATGACGACCCCAACGAGGACTGGTGTGCTGTGTGCCAGAATGGGGGGGACCTGCTGTGCTGTGAGAAGTGCCCCAAGGTGTTCCACCTCACCTGCCACGTCCCCACGCTCCTCAGCTTCCCCAGGTACCCGCAGCGGCGCCGCCGAGATCGTGCACGGAGCCCAAAGTGGTGTTTGCTCCAAAATCTGCTTGTTCTGGGTGGTTTCTGCTGCAAAAATGTGACATTGCCAAGGCCTTGCATAAGTTGCTTGTGTGTAGCTGATCAGTGTCTGTCTGATAACAGAATCCCATTCTGTTTATCTGTGCAAAGTCTCACAGTGGGATTCAGTTGTGTAAAGTCTCACAGTGGGATTCAGTTGTGTAAAGTCTCACAGTGGGATTCAGTTGTGTAAAGTTCATTTTAAGGCAAAGTGAGAAAGGTCTTACAAAGTATTAAAGCATCTTATGAGGGCAGGAAATAATGGCCTTGACTGGCAGAATTATTGTGAGCATTCAGGGTCATTCCTTAGGGTATCCAAGTCTTTACTGCAGTAGAATGTCAATCTGTAAAAGTGAGTAAAATCTATTTGTAGTCATCACTGCTGAGAATTTATCCCTGGATGTCTGGAATAATTGTGTTTTTCTCTTTAGTGGAGAGTGGATATGTACATTCTGCAGAGACCTGAGCAAACCTGAAGTGGAATATGATTGTGACAATTCCCAGCACAGCAAGAAGGGGAAGACAGCACAAGGCCTGAGTCCTGTGGACCAAAGGGTGGGTCTCAAACCTGCAGGAATCTGGGATCTGCTTCCCAGGAAAAAGTGCAGGAATCTGCTTCCCAGGAAAAAGTGCTCTCTCACATCACCTACCCTCCACTGACTGGAGATGGTTTTGCTTTGATTGAAGCAAATTCAATGTAGTTACAGCTTTGCAAACCCAAAATGATGGATGAGATTTTTCCTGCTGTGGCCACATTCCAGGTGTTGGTGGCTGTGGGAGTGCCCCAGTGCATTGGGACTGTAATCACTCAGGAGCTAAAATTCAGCATTAACACAGACTCTGTATTTAAGTGCATCATTTAACATGCACTTAATTAAAAGTCCTTTGCATTTAGCATTGGTAGCACCTTCATAAAACAGTTCTGTGAGCTTGGTGTGTGGGAGGTGCTGGGAGTATTCAGGTGTGTTCTTGGGGAATTTTAATGACCTTGACAATCAGATTTTTTTTAGCTTTATTTTTATTGTGTAGTGTTAAGAGTATTATCAAATCAAATTCCTCTAAGGGAATTACAAGCAAAGCAAGGAAAAATATTTCAACAGGGAATTTATAGAAACATTGGCTCTGTTTTCAGATTGTTCAGTTTTGTCTTGTGGGGAAGAGGAAAGTCTGCAGCTCAGTCCTTTCCTGTTACATGTGGTAGTGATTGGACAAAAGCACAAAAGTGGCTGTAGTTGGAATTTTATTTTTTAATTTGCAGTATATTAGCATGCCTCTCCATGCTTGACTTCAGCCCATGGCTTTTGGTTAGGAGGGAGAAAACAAAGAGGAAATTTGTGAACAGTAAATGGGGTTCTGCCTCCCAACTCTGCCCTCCTAAGAACTTTACCTTTATTTTAAAATTAAGTTGAGGGGGTTACATTTTAATTTGCTAGCACTAAGCTGTTAAAGTACAAGTAGGGAGGCATGAATCTCTGGGCTGGGGATAAATGAAGGCTGTTAATTAATCTGCCCCTGTTTATTTCTTTGTAAGAAATGTGAACGCCTCCTGCTTTACCTGTACTGCCACGAGCTGAGCATTGAGTTCCAGGAGCCAGTCCCAGCCTCGGTGAGTCCCCTGCCAAATTTCTGCTGCTCCAGGCTTGGTGGGACAGCCCTGGGGGGCTGCACTGCCATTTGGGGAGGAACTGACTGCTTCCAGCAGGAGCATGTCTCCCTTGATCAGTGGGAAGGTTCTGGCAGTCCTCCAGGGTCTGAGGGGGGGAGCAGCTGATTCTGGAGCTTTACCAGGCAGATGCTTCACTGCCAGTCTCAAAAACAGATATTTAAAAATACTTCCAATTAGCAGTTATTGAATTGCAACAAGATGTCTCAGGATACCCATGAAACTCAAAATGCTTTAGGAGAGGTTTTGTTTCTTTTTATGAATGAGAGGAGGGAAGAAGCTGCTTTGACTCTCATGTTTTACTAAAAGAAGAAACTAATGAAAAGCTTTGCTGTGAGACACTGATGGTTAGAAAGAATCCCAGAATCCCAGAGTGGTTTGGGTTGGAAAGGAGCTTAAATCCCACCCAGTGCCACCCCCCTGCCATGTGCAGGGACACATTCCCCTGTCCCAGGCTGCTCCAAGCCCCAATGTCCAACCTGGCCTTGGGCACTGCCAGGGATCCAGGAGCAGCCCCAGCTGCTCTGGGCACCTGTGCCAGGGACTGCCCACCCTCCCAGGGAGGGATTTCTCCCCAGTATCTAATCTCAATCTACCCTCCTTCAATTTAAAACCAATCCCCCTTGTCCTGTCACTCCATACTCTCATAAAAAAACCTTTTTAAACAATTTGAGGAAAGGAAATTGTTCTGCTTTGCTGACCATGCCTGAGATTTGTGATGAGATGAAAGGATTGACACCCTCAGTGTAGAAACTCAGCTGTGACCTCTGTATCCATTCAGTGATAAATCACTGCTGGTTTTTTACAGATACCAAACTACTATAAAATCATCAAGAAACCAATGGATTTATCCACAGTGAAGAAGAAACTGCAGAAGAAGCATTCCCAACACTACCAGAGCCCCGAGGACTTCGTGGCTGACGTCCGGTTGATCTTCAAGAACTGTGAAAGGTTTAATGAAGTATGTTAACTTCCAATCTGAACACCATTGCTAATTGGAGGTGAAGGTTTATTGCATCCTGCTTGTGCAGCTTCTCTCCCATGAAAGGCTCTGCTCCCAGCTGTAACTTCTGCTTTTGGAGCAGATGCTGAATCAGACACTTAAAAATCAAACAAAACTCATCAATGCTGAGTAACAATTGCAGAATAACTTCTCATTTTTAGTCGAATTGGGAGAGCAGAGGGAACTTGTAAAATGCATTCAGTGGTATCTGAGTGAGGAGCAGGGTGACCTGGTTACTGTGCATCAGATTGATTGTAGAAGTGCTCAGCAAGTGCTATAAAGACAGCCAAGGAGTCCTTGAAAGTGTCTCAAGCTGCCCAGGTAATTGTTTTACACTCATGGAACATGGCAGAATCTACTGAGAAACCTCCTCTACTGAGGAGAAATCTGCCTTGCTGATGATATTCTGGTTTTAGTACCTCACACAGGCTCAATCCAGCAAAGCTTTGTGGCCACTATGGCTTTTGTTAACCTTCCTGCTTGAATGCCTTGGTAGCTGGGCTCTCATAAAAATCAGTTCTTGGTGGTTAACTTAGGTATGGGGTCATGTTTTACACTAATTTACAATGATCCCATCAGATAATGAAATACCCCTTACATGTGAAATGTGGCTTGGGGAGATAAATGACCTGGGTGTTACTGCTAGTGGAGCAATGGGAAAAATAATCTGAATATTAAAAAAAAAAAAAAGAACAAAAAAAGGTGATACTGTGCTGAAACAGTAGGAGCTAAGAGAGTTCCTGATCTCTGAGATGCTTTAAAGCAATGGTGACAAAAGGCATCCCAGGGAATGGCTTTCTTCTGACCTTAGACATGCAGAAAGCAGCCAATTATTTCTTCTTTCTCTGTAAAATGCAACCTGAACTTGCAGTGTTGGGGCTGCATTTCTGGCCCTGTGCAGGAGGAAACTGAAGGAACTGCACAAAGCTGCAATTAAAACCTCCCTAGGAGAAATCAGGGTCAATGATGTGATGCTGGAAGTGCTCACAAGCATTTGGGACTTGGACAGCCCCAACTCCTCCATGTCCCTGCATTAGGGGAGGTTCACAAGGTAATTAATTATGTGAACTTCTCAATCAAGGGAATTAATGAAGCATCCACTGTGGAGGAAAGCATGCTGCAGCTCTTAGAGACCAGAGTACAACCAGGGAGGAAGGACTGAGGGATGTGGTGATTTTTTTTCCTTCCTTTTTTCAAAAAGAAAAAATTAAAAACATATTCCAGCTTGCCTGGCTCATGGCAAAAGTGGAGTCACTCTGACCTCTCCCAGCAGCATCCTGTGGAGTGCCTCTAAGCCAAAAGCTTTTCCAAAGCAGAAATGCAAGTGGGGTAATCCCCAGGAAAGCAAAGCAATCTCCTGGAGCTCTCCCCTCCAAGGAGACTTTGCCCACAATCATGTCCAGGCAACTCCAGTTTATCCTGAAGAAAGCAGTCCTGAGTAGCAGATGGCTGGGAGCCACTTGTACAGGAGTTGTGTGTTCTGTTGAAGGTTTATTTACCACCTAAGACTGTTTTAAACCTGCTGCCTAAGTTTGGGAACTAAAGCTCACAAACCATAACCAACTGTGTTGTTGTTATGGCTGACTTTAGTCATCCAATCCTGTGCGATCTCGTAACTTTAGGAAGGATTATAATTTCATTTTTTTTGACTCTGGTATCCTTTTTAGATGATGAAAGTTGTTCAAGTTTATGCAGAAACACAAGAGATTAATTTGAAGGTAAGCGTTTCAGACCACGCACACTTGGTGAAGGGATGTGCATTTCCAACAGGTGAATATTCCTGTCTTCTTTATCCACAGGCTGATTCAGAAGTAGCACAGGCAGGGAAGGCAGTTGCATTGTACTTTGAAGATAAACTTACAGAGATCTACTCAGACAGGACCTTCCAGCCTTTGCCTGAGTTTGAGCAGGAAGAGGATGATGGTGAAATTACTGAGGACTCCGACGAAGATTTTATACAACCACGTAGAAAACGCCTAAAATCAGATGAGAGACCAGTGCATATAAAGTAATCTAATGAGATGGACCTGAAATTTATTGTAAAAACTGTTATTTAAGTGTTCCTGGAATATTATCATGCCTGCAGTGGCCATCTTGAAGAAGCTGATAGCTTTTGAAACAGTATTAGATAACAAAAAACACTTGTACAGAAAAACATTCGCATCAAAAGGGGAAAAAACCTGTATTGTAAATTTTTGGTGGTTTGTATTTTTGTTGTTTTTTTTTTTTCCTTGATTACTTGCTATATCCTTTCTTTTCCTGATGGAGGGGACAGGCTCCTGCAGGTCTCACAGCCAGAGGTGGAGGAAGGTTGAAGAGAAGCAGATTTGATAGGAGATGTTCCATGTGCAGATCAGACTGCAGTGCCACCATCTGCAGCACGGACCCACTCAGTGACTGCACCTTGCATTTTCCCTGCAGTGTAACCTGTGAGGTTACAGAGCTCCTGGAACCCCCTCTGTGCCCACTCAAGTGTGTGTTGGTCACTGCTTTGATCATCTCATTGAGGCAGGATTGTGGATAACTGATCTGTGTCCACCCCACCGTTGACATTTTGCTTTCTTTACTCCCATTTTATGTACAGCAAAAGGAACAAGAAGGAAAAAATCATTAAACTGTTCTGAATGGGCGAGTGCAGGAAGGTGAGGTTTTGGCAGATGAGAGGCCAAGCTGCTGGCTCCCATCCCTTTCAGTAGGACAGGGTGTATTTATTCAAGTCCTGTACCCAGAACATTTTAATGGCATCCGTGGCAGAAGTCTCAGTGTTGTCACCTGTCCCCAGCCCCCTGACGAGGCAGAATGTTCTCTCCAGTATTCATTCTCTACTTTTCTGTACTTAAAACATAGACTGAAGAGGTAATAACTGGTTGGGGTGTTTTTCCAGTCTTCCTAAATATCAGTTTCTAATAGACCACTCGGCAAACAATAACCTATTAACTACCAAATGTGTAAAATTTCCTGTATTCACTTTGTCTTATTTGTAAATAGTGAATTGAGATTTCTTGCAGGTCAGCAACATTTGCTGACCTGTTTTTAAGCTAATATGTATTCTTATTGATTGTTCCTATCAAGAAAAGATTTGTAATATATGCTATTTCTAACATTGCATTCATTTTGAGGTTCTGTCTTATTTTTCTTAGAGTACTTCTCAGAACTTTCTTCAGAAGCAGCTTGTGAGGGGAACGTGCAGGAAGGTTGGAATCAGTCTGAGTTTGGGTTGCCTGTCCATCCATTGAACAAAGCACTTGCACAGGGTTTGGCCTTGAGTGGTTTCTGGTCCAAAAGTGAGAGCAGAACAATTTCCCAATCCCCAGTAACCCCCGAGGCACATCTGCAGTGCCTTCCCTTGCACTGCCTCCATCCCAGCATTCCTGCTTAGAAATCATGGAATCACAAGGAGTTACAGCTCCAGGAGTTGTTTTCTTTACTGACACGAGTCAGTACTAGAAATAAATACAATTTCTGGCCTTCATATTGATCTTGTTAAAGGAAGTTGAAGGATTTGTGTAACCAGTGAGCTCGGGGTGCCAGACTCTCCGTTTGCCACGATTTGTGTGGATCCAGGAATTGTGTGGGAGATCCCTGGGGTTTGGTGTGCTCAGCACAGCAATTCCTGTGGCATTTTACAGCTTTACCAAGTATTTTAGCACAATATCAAATTGAGAAATGCTCTCAGCAGTTTTTATGCAAATCACTGCAGATTTGGTTTCTTTTACAAGAACCAGGTCTGTGCACTTCTCCCTCTTGCAATAAATGAGGGGACTGAAGATGTTTGTAACCTCCAGCTCACTTTACTCAAATGTTACACTTCAAACTCAAACTGGTTGGCTTTGTTTTTTTAATCTCTCAGACTTTACCAGTGCTTTTTAAGTTTGTTTCCCAGTTTGTATGTGAAAGGAAAAGGAATTCCACTTTAACATACTAAATTGACAAAGAGCAACAACTTTGCCTGTGGGAAGGCTGACATGTGAATAGGACACTGGTAGTGACAAGGGATCATTTCATGGCTCTGTGTATTGCCTATTTATGCATTTCTAGTTTCTCAGCTTCATTTTGCAAAAGGAATATCATTAAAATTATCATGAAAATAAGATTCTGTGAACTCTCTTCACTCGGGGCTCCTTTTTTTTTTTTTATTTATGGCACTTCTGGTACCTTCAGTCCTCACCTTTTGAGCTCATTCCTGGGCAGGAGGCAGGGATTGGGTCCTGCAGAGACCCTGGGGATGAGCCAGAGCAGGGGATGGGCATGGGGGGATCCCAGCAGAGCCCAGGGGCAAGGACTCACCCCAAACCCTCCAGGGAGGCTGCTGTCCCCCAGCTGCTGCAGGAGCAGGACCCTCTGCTCCCCACCCAGACCCCAGAGCAGTTCCCAGTGTTTTGGGCCAGCCTTTCCTTTGAGTGGCCTCTCCAACTCTTCACTCCAGGTGCAGAACTTGCCCAGCTCCTGCTCAGCATCTTCTGCACATCAGGAGTGAGCTGAGCTCTGTCCTTGCCCAGGCCCCACTGTCCCTCCAGAGCTGCTCCTCCATCCCCCAGTGCTCAGTAGGATCATGTGGAATTCTGAATGTGTGTGAGAAATCTCAAGTGTTCCTTTCATACAAGGAAACAACACATTCCTTTCTTCTCCTTCCCCTTCGTTTTTGAACTCCCCAAGCAGCAATTCAGTGATTGTTTGGAAAGCAGCAAAGTTTTATTTGAAATGATTTGACAGGGTAGATAAACTCTGCTAATCCCTTCCCTGATCCTGTAGTGTCTGGGTGTTCATCACAGAACTGGGAAGGGTTTTCTCAGTGCAAATCATTTTTGGTGCCTCACTGTTTGTAACTCATTCAGGAGCAAATTACTGGGTTTGTATTAATGAGCCACTGAATTCTCTGGGCATCTTCTCCCTGCCAGCTGCTGGGTGTGCAGTGGGGGAGTTTTAGGTTTCACCTGGGGAGTCAGAGCACAGGAAATGTAAAATTGTGATCCCATGGGATGGCAGGAAGAATCTGGCACCTGGTGCTGCAACTCTGCTCTCGTTTAAAACGCTCCCAGAAATTCACATCTCCATCTTGGCCAGGAATTTTTGTTGCCCCTGAAGTTTTAAGTTAATCCCAAGAAGGAAAAGGCAATTTGCTTTTGAAATGGAGAGTGCCAAGTGCCCAGTGTGAGCTGCTGGATGAGCTCAGCAGCTCTCCTGCCCTGCAGGTCCTGGTGAAGAGTGGGAATTCAGCTGCTAAATGGGCTCAGGGCTTCTCTTTAGTTGTGCCCTGGAATTAAGTGGCCTAGAGCACAATAAGGCAGAACTATTATCCAAAAAAAAAAGGGCAAAAAAAAGGTGATTTCCCCAACTTCTGCAAACAGATGCTCAGTTGAGAGCAGAGATGTTCCTCTCTGTGGGATGTCACTGTGGCACTTCACTGTGACACCCTTTAGGCTGCAGCAAACACTTCAAGCTACTGGAAAAGTGCTTAAAATGAGCCCAAAATTCTGTTTTATCACCTGGTTGTGGCAAAGTTTAGGTTATTGCAACAGAGTTTGGAAGCCATGTGTGTGGTGTACTGGGAATTGGCTTTTCCCAGTTGGCTTTTCCTTGTTTTTCTCACTCTCTTCCTTGGAAAAAAAGCAATAAAACTGCTTTGTCAGCATGACAGGAATCCTTTCCTTTGGATAACGATTTTATAGGGAAGTTTGTATGCAAATCACCAAGCCTAGCTTTTAAAAATAAAGTGTGCAGCAGTTCCTGACAATATAGAGTGTGGCATTTTATTAAAAAAAAAAAAAACTGGGGAAAGTTCCATATTTTTTTAAGAAGTAGGTGTTTGAGCAAATAATGGAGGTACTTTTTAAAAATAAAAATGTAAATGCCACAGTTTACACAGATGGCAGATATGGATTGTATCTTTGGTATGGTGATTTATTTTGTGTTCTCCAAGTGTGTGTGCAGTAACTCTTCCATCTACTTCCACTTGGCTTATGGGGATCCTTTTCTTCTCTGCTTTTTCGTGTATCAGGGTTGAATCAGCTTTCCAAAATTGCAGTTAATTTGGGAACCTTTCTCTCCAGTGGGCTATAAAATGTATAAAATGCAGTTTGGGCCTTTTCTGTGGAGTGAAATCACAGCTTGAGGCTGCTGTCTTTAGGATTTATGGGATTTCTACCAAATGAGGCACTGGAATATTTTGTAAGCTGGACTTTGGCAGGATTCAGTCTGGAGTGAGCTCCCCTGGCACATCCCCTGCCAGGGGGGATTTTTAGGCTCAGAACACCAGGACACCTGTAAATAATCCTATACAGATTTGTGCAGTGCAAAGCTTGTTTTACATGTAAACCTTCTCCTGGAAGGGTTAAATCATGGCATTCTTTGGTTCTTCAATTATTTCCTGCTTCCAGTACTGGGGCTGGCTCATTTTGCACATAATAAACTTGCCTCATCTTTTAATATGATTCTTCAAAAAAAACCAAGTGCTGTTTCTGTGATACTGTATTATCTGAATCATCCTATTTAAATTTTTTTTAAAGTTATCATTTCTAATTGTTCTGTTCCTGTGTTCTTTTGCTGGTGTGTAATTAAAAAAACAGGATTTTTTTTTTTCCCTGGTTATTTAATATTTTAGCTGCCTGTAAATATTTCTTGTTAAGTGCTCTGGAATGTGCTGTAGAAGTTGTATTAGCTCGGTTTAAAGCATTGTTTGGAACCCATTTTGGTTGCTTATTTCTATTAAATTAGAAAAATCATTCTTTCAATTTGAGTTTCTTTCTTGCACATCATCAGCTACGGATTCACCCCTGGCAAAATACTTCCCTGACAACACCTGTGGTGTGGAAATCAGGTGGAATTTTGGCTGCAGGAGCCCAGGTGAGCCCAGCTGAGGCTGCAGAAAATGTTTTGCCACATTTATCTACCCCTGGGCATGAAACACGAGGCTTTGGGGCTCTCTGCACCTTTTGCACGCAGTGAAAAACCTGCACACCTGGAATTGTGCTGCAGTTTGGTGGCTGTGCCTGAGCCAGCCTTTACCACCCTGGTAAATCCCATTTTTGGTGTGGATGTTGCTGCTGGAGCCGTGTCCTGACTTTCCTGGAGAAACCAAAGGCAGAGCTGGGATGGGTGGCAGTGGCTGGGGGTGCTGGGGCTCCTCAGCAGAGGGTGCAGGGCTGTGTCTGCTGCCTCATCCCACCACTGCTGCCTCATCCCACCACTGCTGCCTCATCCCACCACTGCTGCCTCATCCCACCACTGCTGCCTCATCCCACCACTGCTGCCTCATCCCACCACTGCTGCCTCATCCCACCACTGCTGCCCATCCATCTGCCAGCCCTGGGGGTGCCAGGGCCAGGCTGGGCAGGGCTTGGAGCAGCCTGGGATGGTGGAAGGTGTCCCTGCCCTTGGTGGGTGGCATGGGAGGAGCTTTAAGGTTCCTTCAAAACCGAATTATTTGGGGATTCTGTCATCTGCTGAGCGGCTCTTTTTGCACCCCCAGCACTGCCCAGGGGCTGAATTTGCTGCTGTTTGAGCAGCTCAGCCCTGCCCTCCCTCAGGACACAACCTCTGGGGCTGGGCAGGATAAACCTCCCCAAATACACTGGGTGAGAGCCTCTTGGCTGTTTTGTGTGGCAGAAACAAAACCAAAAGCCTTTCGTGGTGGAAGAATTGCTCACAAGCGTTTGGAAATCACATCTTGTGAGGATTTCCACCACTGTGGGAATATGGGGCTGGGATACACTTCGGGCTGTGCTGTGGACAGTGAGATCTGCATTGCAGAGTGGATCTGTCTCAGATCACTTTCCTGTCAGGAAAAAAAGAGTTCTGAAAGTGCCTGGAGCCCCCATTCATCTGGAATTTTCTTTTTGAACCCCCATTCATCTGGAATTTTCTTTTTGAACCCCCATTCATCTGGAACTTTCTTTTTGAACCCCCATTCATCTGGAACTTTCTTTTTGAGCCCCCATTCATCTGGAACTTTCTTTTTGACCCCCCATTCATCTGGCATCTTCTTGTTCTTGGTGTGGTTGTTGGCACAGCAAGGTCTGTGCCCTGGCTTTGCTGCTGGCTGCAGAACGAGGTGCAGAATCCCAACCTGAAGTTTTGTTTCCCCTTGGAGTTTGTGTCTCCAGGCAATCCCAAATGTGAGCCCTTTACCTTCCCCACCTGCACTGAGTGTTTCCAGAGGAAGGAGATGCAGCAGGCAGTGCTGGCAGCAGGGCTGGGGCTCCGGGGGAATTCTGCTCCCCAAACGCAGCCCGGGGTTTAAGCAGCTCAGGAGCGCAGGGAAGGTGGTCCAGGGATGGGGTGGGGAGCGTGGGGAGCTCGGGATAACCACCCACACCCCCTGCGGGAATGCGGGGACCAGGGGGTGCCATTCACGCCCCATCCTGCCCAAAAACCCGCAAATTAAAGCGCTCGTCCCCCAAAACCTCGGCGTGTCACCAGATGGAGCTGCGAGCTCAGCGCTGCGGGCTCCGGGAGCGCTCCCCGGGCGCCTCCTGCCCTGCACCGGAGAGGAAGGGAGGGAAAATCCACCTGGGATGAGCCAAGGAGCAGGCGGAGCCAAAACTGGGAATGCTGAGAGGTTTGGGCTCTTCCTTCCTCACTGGAAGAGCCGATGGGGCTCTGGGTGCCTGTGTGTGCTCTGGGTCTCTCTGCTGATGGCTTTTCCTGATGGTCTCTCTCCTGTTCCTGGCTTTACCAGCCTTGTGCCATGCTCCCCTGCCCCCTGGAATACCTGAGAAATCAGTGTGCACTCAGCATTCAGTCCTCTGCTGGCTGGCTGGGTTCTCTTTCCCAGTTAGGAGCCCAGCCTGGTCTTTGTTAACTCCTGCATTTCCCAGTTCCCTTTCCCAGCAGAGCTGGTGCTCCGGGTGCTGCTGGTTCAGGGGGTGACTCTGGACATGTCAAACCAGTTTAATCTCCTGCCCAGTTTTATCAGCCTAATTCTGCTGCAGATGCCGCTTCCTTCCAGTGGCTGAGCAGAACATCAGTGTGCCAGGCTGTCTTATTTGCTGCTGGCTGTTGAAAAGGGAATTCTGTGGGAAATAATTCAGTTATGCTGGTGGGTCTGCAGGCTCTGCCCTGCCCTGTGGATCCAAGGATCTCTCTCCTTGCTTTTCCTGGGTGATGGGCACAGCAAGTGGATTCACAGGGAGATTTCTGGCTGTAGGATCACGGCTGAAATGTGATTTTTGGGGCCCACATTTGTAAGATGACAGAGCTTCATCCAAATGTACAGGTTGTACAGGTACAGGTTGTACAGGTACATCCACCTGTACCCTCAGTTACCTGATGAGTTCCTTCTTCTTTTCCACTAAACAATGTTCTTTCCTGTTTGCTCCTGAGTCCTCAGAGTCCCAGGATCACAGGGTGCTTTGGGGTGAAGCCCATCCCAGTGCAGCCCTGCCCTGGCTCTGTCACCTCAGCAGATGAACTCAGCAAACAACGTTCTGCCAAAGCTAACAGCAGGGTGTCCTTGTCTCCTGTCCTTCAGAGCCTGGGGAAATAATGTTATCAGTAAGTAAAGATACTTAAGCAAAAAAAGAAAGGTTCCAGTGAACTCTTTTGGGTTCTGATGCTGGCAGGAGCAGCCAAGGCCCCACAGAATCTCCCTACACCATCCCTTGTCCCTCAGCCTTTTCTCCAGGGTGAATCCCCTAGGCTGGAACATTTGTTTGCTAAATTTATAAATTTTCTTCAGGGAGTGCTCAAGGCTGGATGGGACCTGGAGCAGCCTGGGGCAGTGGGAGGTGTCCCTGCCATGGCAGGGGTGGCACTGGGTGAGCCCTGAGGGCCCTTCCCTCCCAAACCCTGCCACTGCTGTGGCTCTGCCCATGGCAGCTGGCAGGGACACCCCCATCCCAGCCTGGTGCTCCTCTTCTGGGGGATGTGGAGCTCTGGGAAAGAAGATGCAGCTGAAAGCCAAGCTGGGAAAGGCCCACGTGCTGCTTGGCTCAGCTGAACCCCATCATTCCTGCACAAGGCTCCTTGGGGACACATTGCCAGCACATCTGTCATTTAGGATTCTGTCTGTTGTCACCTGTGGAAGGAGATTATTAAGCAGTGAAGTGATTGACAAGGGCTTTCTCTTTTTTCTCTTTTTATTAATAGAAGCATTGCCAATGCTGCCCCGGGCTCCCAGGGGAGCTCCCTGCAGAGGATGCTCTGAGGGTGGGGGGATGTGTAAACAGCTCCTCCAAGCACATCCACACGTCTTTAACAGGAAAAAAACACTGGGATTGTTGGCTGTGGGTGTTGTGGAAGAGGCTCGGGCTCACAGCACATTCCCAAGGGCTGGAAGGTGCCTGGGAGAGCAGGAGAGTGAGGCTTGGCCAAAGGCTTGGCTCCCTGAGGCTGTTGGGTGGGAAGCATCAGGAAAAGCAGCTCCTGCACATCCATGCTCCTCTCTGGAGGCTGCTGGAGCAGGTTAATCAAAGAGCTCTCAGGTTTCTTTTCACATGTTAATATTCTCCTGAAATAAAAACATTACAGCGTTTTCTCTCCGAGGCACAATTGTGCACCATAGGTTTTGTTTTCCATGTTATAAAATACTGCTATTTTTATTACTTGTATTTCCACTGGGAGAGATAAAAATAACCAGAATACAGCAAATACTTTGTTAGCACACTGGGAAAAAAAAGAAAAAAAAAAAAAAAAAAAGCTTATACCTCCTTATTTCCCATTACAGACAGCGACTTAGAGTGGTTCTTCCAGAGGGTTGAGATTAAGGATATCCTGCTTGGCTTCTTTGTTTCCATGAAAACACTGGTGGTTTAAAGGCTGGGTTAATTCCAAGGAATGTTGGGGCTTGGGACCTCCTGCCCTGTCTGCCAGGTGTTACTGGAAGGTGGCTGCAGAAGGATGTGTTCAATCTCTGACTGTGCAGACACATGGAATTTATCCAGGGCCTTTTATCCAAGCCCCTCTTCTTTCCTGATGGAAACACTGCTGAGATAAAGCCATATGCTCTGTGGCCTGGGATGTTTCACATCTGAAGATCCCACATTTCAGGGCTGCTGGAGCTGGGGATCAATGGCCCAAGCCTTGTCCTGCTCTGGAAACCCTGAATGCCACCTGGAACCTGCTGGGATTAAATGTCAAATGGCTCCTCCTGCTTCCCTGAGCTGCTGAGGAGGATGTGAGAGCAAAGGCTTCCCAGGAATCTTTAGTACTTTATAACCAAGGACAAATTTTAATCTCTCTTCTGGGTTCTGACACCCACACTTTATTGGCCTTCAAAGAAAGTGCAGTCTTTTCCAGATAAATTATTCTGTGATAGTGGTAGAGGAGTCCATGGCACAGAAGGCTGAAATGAGACCCTAAAAGCAGCAGTTTTTCATCTGCTCTCAGAGAACAGATGTGTTAATACTGATCATTAACATTTAGGCAAAGGCCAGCTCGAGCCTTCTGACACCCAGCAGGAGCCACTCTGACCTGGGGGAGGCTGAGCTGAGTCAGGGTGAGGGATGGAAATGGGTCTAATCCCAGCCTCGTGCTCATTCCTGGGATTTGCTGCCAGAATCTTCCTGAATTTATGTCCTAAATAAGCCCAGCTTGCCAGGCTGACAGCTCTGGGTGGCACCAGGATGCCAAGTGATGGAATCATGGAACACCCTGAGCTGGAAGGATCCACCAGGACCATCCAGCCCTGCCCTGCCCTGCCCAGACACCCCCAAATCCCACCCTGGGCATCCCTGGCAGCGCTGTTGGAACTCTCCTGGAGCTCTGGCAGCCTCGGGGCTGTGCCCATTCCCTGGGGAGCCTGGGCAGTGCCAGCACCTCTGGGGGAAGAACCTTTCCCTGATCTCCAACCTAAACTCCATTGGCACAGCTCCAGCTGCTCCCTGAGTCCTTGAGCAGGTACCTCAGCCAGGCCAGGCTCTCACTGCATTAATTTTATTGAGGTTGCATTCATTTTATGGAGGTTGTGGCTCATGTTGAAGGCAGCTGTGGAAGGTCAGAGCTCCCTGAGCTCTCTGGACAATGGCTTTGAGCACAGCTCATCCTCCCAAGCCAGCTCAGCTGATACCATCAGCCATCTGATGCTGCTGGAGCAGAAATGGCTTTTCAGAGCTTCCAGCCCTGCCAAGTCAGCCTCTGACTCTTCACCTTGAGGATATGCAAATATCCCAGGTCAATAAAATGTGTTTCAGAAGCCTCACCACCAGGAAAAGAGCTTTTGGTGGCAGTCCTGCCTCTGGAACTCTTCCTGCCTGGATGCACACAGCCCCAAAGCCACCTGGCTCCAGCTTTGTGTGCAACACAGCATATTCCAAGATTCCTCTTGGAATCAGAGCTTTTCAGGACACAGAGCCACATTTCCCTGCCCAGAATGCCTCACTGGCACTGCAGGGCAGAGCTGGCACAGGGACTGCCACCCCCTGCCACCCTGGCCTTTGGGCTGAGCAGTTTCCTCCCAGACTGTGCCCAGGAGGGAAATGTGTTATTTATCCTTAAACTCCTCAGCTCAGAGTGTGCTTGTGCTGCAGTCCAGGGATTTTCATTTGGGGCTACAAATTCAGCATTATCGTCCTTCCTTCCTTCCTTCCTTCCTTCCTTCCTTCCTTCCTTCC
>WEIU01005624.1:86940-108464 GCA_013389925.1 Aegithalos caudatus | reverse complement strand
CCTCCCTCCCTCCCTCCCTCCCTTTTTTTCCTCCTTTTTTTTCCTCCCTGTCTCCCATCATTTCTGGAAATTCAAGAAGTGGAGTGCCTCTAATTGAATAACTCCTCCCAAATCCAAAATTTCCACAGGGAATGAGCAGCCAGGAGAAGCTCAGAACACACCAGGAGGGAACCAGCATCTCCTTTACATTTCAGATTTGATACTTAACACAAAGCAATTGGGTTTTTTTGGACGTCACCTCACTCCACTTCCCTGTCTCCATAGGGTGAGGTGCTCTCCTCCTGTGTGCAGGCAGGGATGAGGGGAGGATTTGGGATTTCTTGCTGCTCACACACCTACAGGACCAGGAGCAGTGTGTGGAGGGGCTGCAGTGCTCCCTGTGTTTATCCACAGATGACTCGGAGCCCTTGCCAAAGGATCCAGATCCGCGTCATTTTTCCTGGCAAGAAGCTCTGGATCCTTTGTGAGCTGTTTCCAATTATTATATTAACTGGGAAAGTAAACAATGCCATGCTATTAGATAGAGCTGGCACCAATAAATGCTGCTGCTCCCTCTCCAGACTAGATTATTATTAAGAAATAAAAATATCAGCTTCAAATAGATCTTAATGCGGATTAAATGAGCAGCGTGTTCTGTCTCAGCTGGACAAATACATCTGTGATTCCAACTTAGCAGCACCACATTCATGGAATTATGGAATGGTTTGGGTTGGAAGGGATCCTGGAGCTCATCCCCTTCCAGCCCCTACCATGGGCAAGGACACCTGCCCCTAGCCCAGGTTGCTCCAGCCCCCAAATAAATCCCCTCCAATGGATTTCTGGAGCCCACCACCCTCATCAATCCAATGCAGCGTGCTAGGAAACCTCCCAGTTCTTCAAATGAAACCTCCCAGTCCCTCAAATGAAACCTCCCAGTTCCTCAAATGAAACCTCCCAGTCCCTCAAATGTTTGTGCAATGCTGTTTCTGTGCTTGGCTTCTGCTCCACTGCAGGGAAAATGATTCCCTTTTGTCCCTCTCAGGCTTGAGGCATTTTCCCACTCCCTGCCTTGCTCACTGAGCAGCCTCGAGCTGCCACAAGCTGCAGTTTTCCTTCTTTCCTTGCAGTTTTCATTCATTTTGTGCTCTTGTCCTCAGGGATTATTTCAGAGGTAATTCAAGAGCTGCTGTGTTGCCTGTAACTAATTTCTTTGGGAGTGTGTTGAGCCCCTTTCCCCTGAAGTTTACTCCACTCTGAGCCCTCCTGGAGCTGCTGCTGTGTTGAACTCTTGGCTCTGCCCCTCTCAGTGTGGCAGCAGCCCCTGGACAGGAGCAGGGGGCAGATAAAAATGCTGCCCTGGATGCCAAGGGGATGCAGCTGCAGGGAAAAGCTCTGCCAGACACAGGAAGCCAAAAATGCCAGGGTGGATGTGGATGAGACAACAGCCCCGAGCCCCTGCAGGGACCATTAGCTCTGCCAGCTCCCTGGGATTTGGGGAATTGTCTGCTACTCGTGCTGGGAGGTGGAAAAACAGCTCAGGGAGCAGTTTGGCCTCCAAGTACCAGCTCAGTCTGAGGCAGCTGGGAAGAGGAAGCTCTGGCCAGCCCCGGAGCTGGGGATGGGATCTGACTTCTCCAGGGATGCTCCATGGGGAAAAGTGGAAGCTTCTCATCAGGACATGTGAGGGAAAATCTGTACCCCAACTGCTGTGTGGGTGTGGATGTGGGAAAGGGGAATTGGGAAGCAGAGTTCCTGCTTGGGAAAAGCAGCATCTGGATTTTCAGCAGCCGCCTGGCTCTGTCCCAGCCTTCTGTGCTGGACAATAAAGAGTGTGTATGACATATAATGTCATATAATGACAATAATGACATAAATTCAAAGGTGCAAGGTATAAAAAAGTCTGGTTTTTGTTCTGAAGGAATATTTGTTGAGAGTATGGATGCAGCATCTTCTGTTATTGGTATCCAGAGAGCCTGGAATCCTCTGATATGTAAATCAAGGTGAATATTTGACCCAAGGTGACTTTAAATTTAAAAGTAAAAGTTCTTGGTATTACCCTTGTAATAAAATTAGCCTTTTTTCCTCCCAAATAATTGCATTTTATTATTGATTTTTGTGTTACAAGCTCTCAATTGGGCATTAACCTTTTTCAAAGAGTTTGGCTGGGGTGTTTGTTTTTTTTTTTGTCTGTTGAAATCTCTTTAAGATAAATTCAAATCTCAAATGCAAGACTTGACTGATATGTTCCAGGAACTCCTCTCTTGCTGCCAGTTGTGGTGGCTCAGGCAGAAGCTGTTGCTGTGCTGGAGACAGGACGTGATGCCTGGGGCTCACTGCATCCCCTTGGGTCCAAATCCTTTGGTTTTGGGACTCCAATGCCCCAGGGCAGTGAAAGGAGGAGCAGAGAAGTGGAGCTGTTCCCTCCCCAGCCAAGTAGATGTTGTATGGACCCAAATCTCAGGTTCCAGGCATAATTTGAACCCGAAGTTTCTTAAAAAAATAAATAGGAGGGTGAGTTTTAGGGAGTTTGTCATCTGAATGTAATGAAAGCCTACCTGGTAAGTTACTGGGTCAGCTGCCAGGGTCTGAACCCCTCCCCAGAGTTTACACCCAGACCTTTGCTGGTGTTGGCTGCAGGTGACAGGTGACAAACACCCCCAGAGGAGTTCCCAGTGTGCAGCCCTGCCTCTGTTTGCAGCAGCAGCTCACTAGGGAGCACGGGCCAGCCCAGGGGGTGTCTGGTTAAAACCCTCCCTTTGTGACCGGTTCCTGCCTTGAGAAAATGCTTCCCTGGCGTTGTCCTGGCAACAGAAGTTTTTGGGAGGAGCAGAGCTTGGCGGGTAAGTCTGGTCTGTGCCAGACCCAGGTGCCACGTGGGGACAGCAGGGATGCGGTGGTGATGTGTCCAAAAAGCCTTGGTCTGGCCAAGGAGGGAGCTGGGCTGCCAGAAGGGCCCTGCTGCAGCTTTCCAGGGTGCTGGGCAACGCCTTTGTGCTCCTTAGGTGCCCCCCAGACCCTTCATGTCACAGCAGCCCAAGAGCTGGAGGAATTATCCAGCCTGGGAATGGCTGTGGAGCAGGTTCAGCCTGTGCTGTGCTGGGTGCTGCTGTCACCCCTGGGTGCTGTGACAGCTCCCAGTGCTCCAGCAGGTCATTAACTGGGAATATAAACAGGATCTGAGCACACCCAGCCGTGCTGTGGGGCTGAGGGACCCGTGCAGCCCCAGCCCTGGCTCTGCACAACCCTCATTAGCTTTGCACGAGCTGCAAAAACTCACCCTGCTGTACATAATTTTAATTGCCTGCTCCACAATTGCCTGTCAAATAGATGCTGTGTCGCGTGGCATGACCTGCCTGCTAAACTCCAACAGGGATAAAAAAAAAAAAAAAAACACTGCAGAAAGTAAAAGGGAAAAAAAATCTAATTATGAACTAAGAATGGCGTTCTCAATCTCTATTGCCATCTGCAGCCTGGTGTGTTAGGAGCGGCACAAACAAATCAATAAAACCTGCAGCTTTTCTTTCTGCTGCCTTGGGCGGTTGTGAGTACTTTGTGCAGGGTTTTTGGGGGCACTCCGGGTCCCTCCTGGGCTCTGAGGAGCTGTTCCCCAGCCCGGAGGCTCCAGCGCTCCTTTCCTTCGCAAAACCCGAGCTCGGGACTCCAAACTCCGCACCTGCAGAGAGGGCAGCGGCGAAAGGGTTAAAAGGAATTCTCTGGGCTGCAGCTTTAATACGTCTCGTGTGGAGGGCACGAAACTGAGTTTGGTAGGAGGTTCTTTGTCTGGAGCAGCCTTGGCAGTAAACAGAGCGGTGATCTCAGAGGCGATGAGGCACCGGCAGCGCCGGGGGCTGCGGGCTCCGAGCGGCGGCCCCGGGGCAGCTCCGGGGGTCCCGGCAGGTGCTGCCACGCCAGGGGATGGGAGAGCAGTGAAGCTGCTCCTGTGCTGAGCCCCAGCTCCGTCCTCTCCTCCCAGAGTTTCCCGGGGAGAGGAGGGAGCGGAGGATGCGGAGAGGGCGATGAGCGGGCCCAGGGAGGACGGGCGCTGTCGCAGGGCCATCAGCATCCTCACCGAGCTGTGCCAGAGGAAAAGCCTGCCCAGCTTGGACCTGGACACCTGCAGGGAATTCCTCCTGCTGCCTTCTGACCAGAGCCTGATTATCTCCGAGCCAGGTACGGCCCCTGCTCCCGTCTGCTGGAGGGTGCTCGTGGAAGGCAGGAGGGACATCCACCCCTCCAGCGGGAGGAAAATGTTTGGGAGCCCTTGTTAGAGCCAGGGCTTGGTCCTGGCACCCCTCTGGGAGGGTTCCTTCCCTTTCCACACGTCCCAGGGTGAAGATTTGGGTGCAGTCCTGCCTCACCTGTTGATGTGGAACGGGATGGCTGCACTGGGGGGATGTTCTCGGCTGCTTCACGAGATAAAGTTGCTGTGAAAGTTTCTTTCTCAAAAACACAGACTCCTGACCTGTATGAAACAAAACCAAACCAACCAAAAAGCTGTAAAGAACCTACTTAAGCCATTGGGATGGCAGGAACTGTTTGGTGCTGTCCCGGTTTGAGAAATGGAGGGACTCCATGGATTTCTGTTCGTCAGTAAGGGATCTTGATGTGCTTTCATGTGTGTGTTCTACCACCCCTAAGAATTGCCTGAGCTGTTCCTGGTCAGGTTGTGGAGTCAGGGAGGGACTCTGGTGTGTCAGGGATGAGTCAGGAGCAGGAATTCTGCTCCAGGAGCAGAGGGGCAGCTCCGTGTTGCAAAGTGGGGAATTTTCCCTCCACCTCTTCTCACAGCTGCTGGCTCCAGAGACATCTGCTGTCACTTCAGATGACAGTGGCAGGGGCAGTTGGAGCCCCAGGCTCAAGACCCCAAAGCTCTTAGCTTTTAGAATTATTGGTGACCTGCTGAAAGTTGTTTGTGTATTCCAACATTTTCATAGAGGGCTTTTTCTAAAGTTCCTGTGGGCAGTGATCTGTAAATCCACTGGATTTCACAGTGTTTTTTACAGTGTGAGTTTCACAAACTTTCCTCCTCTGCTGAGCACAGCCCCTGTGCAGCACAGCTGCCCATCAATGCCTGTCCAAGGCTTTCTGTGTCCCCTTCCCTCCCTTTCTCCTGCCCCCCTCTGCCAGGCTCTGGTGCTGGCACCCCCAGGGCACCAGGATTCTGCCAGCCCTTGGCTTGCAGTGATGCTTCCAGCACTGCTTTGCCGATACCTCCAGGCAAACCTCTTCCTTTCACATCCCAGTTCACCTGTAACTTCATTCTCTTCTTAAAATGAGTTTGTTTTATACCTGCCTGTTCTGGAGGCCTCTTGCCATGGCTGGTTGTGTCCTTACACATCCCATCCCATGCAGCACTTTTCTCTATTGCTAACAGAGCAAACAGCTTGCAAACTTCTTGCATCGACTTGGAATTCTTTACCTTGCACCAAAATTAACATTTTCCTGACTCTGCAGCAGAAATACTCTGCACTGCTCTTGTTCTGTCCACCCTGATGTGACAGATCTGCATTTATTTGTGCAGCCTGTGCAGGACCTGGTGTTGAGGTGGGGATCACATCCTCATCAGCTGCCTTTAGCAGGGGGATGTCTGTGTGCTCTGAGCTGTGGGTGGGTGGCAGCCCCAGTGCCCCAGGCTGGCAGCACAAACAGCCAGGGCTGTTGTCTCTGCTCAGCTTGGCTGGGCCCATTTTTATGTCTAGGCAGCACTGAGGACACAGTTTGGGCCTGACATGTATGAATATTTCTCAGTTCCTGGCTGGGGGAAAAGGTTTTTCCCAACAAAGGGGGAAAAATTCTGTTTGCATCAAGTGTTAACTAACAGAGTCACAGAGGTACGATGCCTTCCCCAGCAGGGTCTGGATGTTGATGTAATTATCTGCATTAGTGCCTTGTCCATTTTATCCTCACGTTGGGCAGGTTTGCTCAATGCTCAGTGCTCAGACCCATCCTGACAAAGGCAGGCAGAGGGAAGGAAGGTGGGAAGGTGAGCAGATGGCAGCAGGCAGATGCAGTGTCAGGAGCAGGGCAGGGGAGCCCTGGCTCCTGCTGGAGTGTCCCCAGCAGCCAAACACCAAATCTGCTGGAGTCAAACTGGCCTTGTTTGTCATCTTCAGGTGGAGTCTCCAGCTTCTCGGGCACTTTGTTGCCTCCTGGATAAATCTATTAACTTCTGGCTGGATCAGCTTGGCTTGTGGAGAGCTCTGCTAAGTTCAGGTTGAGGGAGGCACTGCCAGAGCTGGAGCCAGGCTGCTCCTGCACAGCTCAGCACAGTTTGCTCTTTTCTGCTGTTTCATGCGTGGATGGGGGGCAGCATCCTCGGGGAATGTGTGGAGCCAGGTATCATCAGCCTGCTTGAACTGCATCCAAGAGTGGAAAAAAACCTGTGAATACAGACATATCACTAAATAGTTTATGTAAGTTTTTGTGCTGTGGTTTAATTTCTTTGAAAGCCTCCTGGACTGGGTGTCTGGAGGGGCTGCTGTGCACGGAGTGGCTGCACCTCTGCTCCCTGCTTATGTAAGTGCTGAGTCTCCTCCTCACAGCCAGGAGCTGTGGAGCTGCAGCGTTTCTCTCCAGTACACCCAACAACGAGGATGGCAGGCTGCTGCAGCCAGGCCTGTCAGGAAAATGAGACTTTGGCTGGGGAGGGTTTGGGTGCTGCTGCCTTGGTGGGGCTCTGAGGGGGAGCTCTCCCTGCAGCCAGGCCCGTGGTGGTGCCAGGAGCAGAACTGAGCTCCTGGCTGGGGAACCCGGGCTGGGGGAGCTGCAGCATCCTTTTGTTGTGCCTGTCTCCTCTCCAGCCTCCCCCGGAGCTGCCTCCAGCTGATGGCTCTGTTCCCTGCCAGCCCTCAGCTGGGAGTGCCACCCTTGGGAGTGCCACCCTGGGAGTGCCACCCCACCCTGGGCAGTGACACTGCCTGTGCTGTGGGGACAACATTTCAGAATCAGAATCAGAATCAGAATCAGAATCAGAATCAGAATCAGAATCAGAATCAGAATCAGAATCAGATTCATTAGCTTGAAAGAGACCTCCAGGATCATCAAGTCCAACCCAGCCCCGACCTCAACTAAACCACAGCACCAAGTGCCACATCCAGACTTTTCTTAAACACATCCAGAAATGGTGACTCCACCACCTCCCCAGGCAGACCATTCCAATTCTTTATTACCCTTTCTGTAAAAACCCTTTTCCTAATATCCAACCTGTGTTTCCCTTGGTGCAGCTCGGGACAGTTCTGTCTGTTGCTGCCTGAAGAAAGAGACCAGAGGTGATGGCCCTTGGGAGGATGGGCTGGTCCCTTCTGTGCCCTGCAGGGGCAGGGAGAGCTCTTGGATGTGGCTGAGAGGGTTTGTGGCACAGCTGTGCTGAAGGACAAAGGCTGTGGGCCAGGGGAGTCAGCCCCCCACAGCACACAGTGAGCTCTCCTGAATTCCAGCCCCCAATAATTCAGAGCACTGAATTTACTGCTGTGCCCCTTGTGTGAACTGCTCTTTCTGAAGGTCCTGGTGCAGGCAGCACAGCTTGTGCAGAGCTGAACACCCTCCTGGCACTTGGCAAAGGCTATTAAAATGTTAAACCAAGCACAGAAGTGCTCTTGCTGAGGGCTGAAAAAGGGGGGAATTTCTGGGCAATGAAGGATTTTTCATTGCAGGAACACTGGTGCAGAATGATCATTTTTTTATTGAAAAATTGGTTCTGGAGTATTTTCTGGGGGAAAAAAAAAACAACTATCCCCTGATAGATTAGCTTGGCTAATGGGAGAACTGATGACACCCCCATTCATGGTTATGGGATGCCTTCAGCCACTACCTGTGAAATATGGGCACGTCTTGAATTTACTCACCAGTAATAACACACTTTTCTGAATCGCCATTCAAGTGTATTTTAAGTCAATATAACAGTAAACATGCTCCAAGCCAGCCAGGCAAAGCTAATATTAATCACTGAAGCTTGAGTTTCCAGAGGCCTGGCATGTGAGGAGCAGCTCCTTGGGGCAAATATCTTTTTTATCACAGAGCAATGCACTCGCAAAATGGACCTTGCCTTTCCTCCCAGCAAAGAGCCAGCCAGAGCTACGTGCAGCTCTTCATCCCAGCTAAACCAGGCTCGCATCCTGGAGGTATCAGGCTCAAACCTTGCTGCCAGAGGAAGGTCTGTAAAACTGAATCGAAATAAGGCTGAAACCGACCGAGTAAATCGAGGAAAAAAAAGCGGATTAAATCGCCTGTCTCCAGACATGTGTCCCTGCCCGCGTGCTGTGCGCGGATGCGTGGCTCTCCAGCCTCCTCGGGCTGTGCTCTCTGATGGTCCCGGTGAATAAAAATCCCCTCTGGATGGGAGTGTGCGTGTCGGGGAGGTGTGAGCACCTCTCTGCATAGGCGCAGCTTTGCGGCCGCCTCGCTCATTCCCTGCTGCTCGTGTGTGTGGATCCGTGCGGGCCCGGAGCCCGTGCCCGTGCAGCTGCAGCATCCTCATGCATAGTCAGGGCTCAGCATCCCCAACTCCATAGAAACAGCAGCGGGATTGCTGCCGCCGTTCATTGATGCGCGAGCAGCCGGCGGAGGAGCTGCCACCGCTCTGGTAAGTCCACATTTCCCAAGTTACTTTAATAATTCTTTGCCTTTTTTAAATTATTTTTTTCATAATATCAAGCACGTTTTCTTAATTTCTCTTCAGCAAAAAAATGCCTTTGCTATTGGAGCATTTCCCCCCCGGCTGTCAGAATTCTCCCGACGTGGGAGCCCGGGGGTGCTTTGGGCTGGTTCGAACCAGGGCACAGCCGGGCTCGGAGCCTGCCCGCGGTGTTGGGGGCTGGCTGGGGAAGGGGCTCGGCGATCCCGGGTTTGCAGGTGTTTGTTGTGCTCGGAATCCTGGCTGTGCCGGAGTTGCTGCGCTCGCCCTGTGCTCCTGGCAGCCGGATCATCCCCCGTGTGTGCTCATCGTGCGGGGATAAACCAGACCCGGACCGGGGGCTCGTGTCTGCTCCAATTGTTTGATTTCACCATAACCCCAGCCACCCTTGTTTTCCATAACTGTTTCTCCTCACTGCTCACATTCCCAGGTACAATGAGCTATTCTTTCTCAGGACCCCAGCTTTCCATCTCATCTTGGTCAGGCAGCTTTTCTCACCTTTAATATTTGCTGTTTCTCTTTCAAAGACGACAATCCACATCCCCTCTTCCCATCTGCATGTTGGAAAATCAGGGATGTTGCCTGTGAGCGTTTCCATCCAGCGGAGCCCCCGACAGAGCGATCGCCCTGGCAGTTGTTGGGGAGAGATGCAATTAAGTCCCTCTGCCATGTGTTGCCTTTAATTATATTTGTACCTTGCAAAATGGCATCCTGGAGGGTCAGGGAGGGGATTTTTGCAGGGATTGTCTATTAACTGTGCATTTTGCCTGCCTTGGGGAGAAAAGAAAGTTCTCCTGCGGGGAGCCCTGCGCGGCGGAGCCGCAGCTGCTGGCTGAGGGTGTCTCTCTGCTTAGTTCAGTTTGTTGTGCTGTAGCAGGTTCATGTTTGACAACATCACAGCAAACTGTGCAGCAAAGCCTGAAGGCAGCACGCCAGGAGCTCCCTTCACACCAGCCCTCTCCCAACCATCCTTAAGGCACACGGCCCTGGACCGTTTGGAATAATAATTGCCCGGCAATTCTAGTCCCTGGTGTTGTAATAATCTGATTTTCTGTGAGTTTGTAGCTGCTGCAAAGAAATGAATATGGTTGTGAGGCACAGTGTGAGGTGACACCTCCTCAGTTTCTCTCTCCAGATGCAGCACTTCATCTCCTGGATGCTGGTGGGCTTTTACTTGGAGTTATTTGATCCCAGCTCTGAATCTGGGCTCTGGTCAAGATGCTCATGCTGAAAGAATCGTGAGCTGCAGGGTATGGAGTGGTAGGAGCTGTTGGAAAAGGGCATCTCAGAATCCATTTAATCAATGTGGAGGATCAGGCAGCCCAGCCTGCACACTCCACTGCTGCACAGCAGCACATTGGAGGGGTGAAAGATCCCTGTCTTTGCTCCAGGCTGATGGAATGGCAGGAGCAGAGCCATGGGGAGGAAGTTCCCTCCTCACTCAGGGCAGCTTGGACAAAGAACTGCTCTGTTCCAAACCTCTGCATTTCAGTGCAGGGTCCCTGTACCAGCCAGGGGCTCCAGGAATCCTTCCTGGCTGCTCCATCTGAATCCAGCTCTGGATCTGCCAGTGCTGCTCTGCTTTGTGCTGGTGTTGGGAACGTGGCACGTTGAGAAGCACAGAGGGACTGCTGTGGGTCTGTGTGGCTGCTTTGGGTTCAGGTGGCTCCAGCTGGCAGCTCAAGGGCTGGGTAGAACCTGGCACCTGGAGCCAGGGCAGTTCTGGAAGAATCCTGCACCTCCAGTTTTGGGTTTCCCATGGGGCAGGTCCAGGCAATAAACTCACCCAGAGCACCCAGGAGCTCAAGGAGCCCTCGTGCTGGAGGGGCTCCATGCCCAGGGCAGGGGACCCTCAGGAAAGCCTCTGGGAAGCTTTTCAGGGCTGCTTTGTCCCATGCTTGGGGTCTTCTGCCCACCCTGGCTGAGGTTTTTGGGGTCCCCAGACTGTGTCCTCTTGTGGAGCCTGCATCCCAGGGTGGGAGACTTCCAGCACTGGGATGGGGAGAGACACAGTTCTGCTCCCTGCCAAGCTTTACCCTGAGATCTTTTCAAGGCAGCCTGGTTTTGGTGGGGTTTTGAGCCAAAATGGAGTCTGAGAGGGAGACACAGGGAAGCCTTTCCCCAAAATTGGATCCTACTGTAGGAAATGAGGGGCAGCGAGGTGGCAGCTCCAGGGTGGAGAGTCTGGGCACAGAGGCACTGCTGAGCCCAGCCTTGCTGGTGCCTCACAGCAGACACAGCTTTGATCAAGTCTTTGAAAGGAAATTCCAAGTTCCAGGGGTTTTTGGTTGCTCAGAGTGAAAAGCTTTTACTTGTTCGGTTTGCTTTGCATCCTGAATTTGGATTTCTGCATCCCAGAAGTGCCTGGGCTCCCCTGTTTTCCTCCCTGCCTGGCTCTGCTCAGCTCCAGCTCTGGATGAGAGGCTGGAGCAGCCTCAGCCAGGCTCCCCTGGCACACAGGGCTCAGCTCAGTCCTGCCTGTGCAGGGTCACAGCCCAGGGATGAGGATGCTCAGCAGGGATTTCACCCCAGCCCTGGCCAGGGTGTGTGTTCAGCACCACTGGGTTGTTTACAGATGTTGCTACAGCATATTGTGATCAAATGTCATGGGATTAGCACACAGCCTTGTGCCATAATTGCGTTCACTGTGGCTTATAATAGTTCATTAGCTTGTCATCAGTTAGGCAGAAAGCAATGACAACTCTTCCTATCACATTTATAATGCTCTAGAGAGCAGCTGATTAAGTCACAAAGTGACATAAATCACCAGGGAATGTTTCCTTCGGCTTGAAAAAGTTTTTTTTTCTCTTTTTTTGTCACTTTTGATCACAGAAACGCTGCCTTCCTGACAGCACAAAGTTCCCCTTTGGGTTGCACACGCCAGCAGAAGTTTCAGTGACAAATCTGCAGCCCGGAGGGAAAGCCCAAATCGGTCAATAATGGCTGAAAACCAACATTTTTTTTGTCTTCAGGAGCCTGTGATGGGTCTCCTCCAGCCCAGGCACTTTCCTGGGGCTCAGTCCTTGTCCCTGAGGTCTCTCAGCACCGTGGGAAGCCCCCAGTCACCAGTGGGATTTGTGGGTGCTGGTGGGAGAGGGGAGTTTTGTCTGCATCTGGGAAGGGCTGAGGGCTGTCCATGGGCAGAGGCAAGGTCCAGGAGGGAATCTGGGACACTGGAAACTCGGATTTGCTGTTGCAGCAGCCCCTCAGAGATGCAGCTTCCGTGGGGTTTCAGGGCTCTGTTCTGGCTGCCACGCTGGAGGCTCCTCCTGCCCGGAGAGCCACGCTGTGCTCGTCAGCTCTTCAGGAATTTTGTCTTCTTTTTGGGCAATTAACTCTTTCTCCATTCTATTTCAGTGGGTAAAGCACAAGCTCCAGGCTATCAAACTCTGATCTTAGCTCACATCCCTTTCTTTGGTGTATTCTGCACTTCCATCTGGTTGGACTCGATGATCTTGGAGGCATTTTCCAACCTTAGTGATTCTGTGATTTATAGATGTTGATTTTTTCCCCTTTCTTTGTTACATATTCACATAGAGATGTGAAGAGCCTCACAGTTGACTCTGCACTTGAAAATCACGTTTGATGTGTCCCTTTGAATTATTCTGTTCAGATTTCCCTTTGTTTTTTTTAAACCCCCCTGGGGCCTGGAGCAGCTCCCACTCCCTTGTCTGAGAGCATTTGCCATCAGCTCCCTGGGTGAAAGCAGGACCAAACCATGAACTGAAGAACACCAAGTGGCAAAGGCTTTGGCAGTGCCTTTTCTCTGTTTAATTGCACTCATGGAATCAGCTCTGGCAGACCCTGGGGTGTGACAGTCCCCACCCAGGGACAGGGGCAGCACCAGCATCACCCACACCTCTGTGCTGCCTCCTCCGGGCCAGGGCACAGCAGCAGCTCCAGCTGCAGCCTGGATATGTAGGAAAGGCTAAAAACAACTCTCTTTGCTCCTTGCAGGCAGGGCACAGTGCAGGTGACAGCTGGGGGGTGTCCCAGGAGCTCACCCTCACAGCCGTGAGGTGCTGCAAGGCTCCAGCACGACATAGGAAAGCCTTGGGGCTGTGGATGTTGGAATAGAACTTCATTCCATGTGCAGATTTATGGTTTAAGCATTTTCTCCTTAATTATAACTTGGAGTTTATAAAATTGGGGAAATTTCCAGGATTTGCACTAACGAGCTGAGAGCTGCCACCCAGGACAGCAAATTCTCTGAGATATCTCCTCAGGGAATGGCACAGCCCCGAGGCTGCCAGAGCTCCAGGAGGGTTTGGACAACGCTCCCAGCAATTGCTGGGGTGTCTGTGCAGGGACAGGGACTGGTGTGGATGATCCCTGTTGGTCCCTTCCAGCCCAGGATATTCTGTGACTCTGAATTTAGCAGCAGTGAAAGGAACAACGCTGGGGATGAAGCTGCCCATGCCTCCTGTTCCAGCTCATTTCCCAGCTCCAGAGCCACATCCCCACAAGAAGCACAGCAAAGGGTGAGGAGAGCCCTGGCATTGCTCAGTGAAGCAGCTTCTGCCTGCCTGGGAGGGATGAGGTTGTGTTTGCTCCTGGGCCATGGATCAGCCTCTGGAAACGCTGGATCCCTGCGAGGTCTCCGTGTGAAGGGTTGTCTCCATCCTCAACGTGCAATAATGAGGTGGTTTGAGTTTTATAGTCTTATATAATTACTCTCAAAATAGCTTCTGATTCATCCTCCCCTTTGAAGCTTATAGTTTGCATTCTGATAAGCTCTTGCATGGCAGGAACCCTGTGGTAGCAGCAAATTAATTTTTAAGAAGTTTTTTGCTGTCTAACTGAAACTTTGGCACAGCCAGTTGGAGCACTCCTATCCTGGCCTTCCCAGGATCCATTTCATGGCTGGGTGTGTGCAGGAGATGAGGAGGCTCTGTCAGGGCTCCTGGGGAGCCTGTGCTGGCAGGAGGAAGCTGGTGGGAGCTGATAGTGCAGGGCTCAGTGTCCAAGGACTGGGGAAGCACAGGAACAGGAAAAAAAAAATCTCATTTTAGCTTCCAGGGAGACTCTGTGGCTGGAATGGGGCTTGGAGCAACCTGGGATAGTGGGAGGTGTTCCTGCCCATGGCAGGAGGTGGAAGGAGATGAGCTTTAAAGTCCCCCCTGATCCATTCCATGATTCCATGATTCTCTGAGTGTCTCCTCTGGGAACATCCCCCTCCTGAGCATTCCCTCTGCTCTGAGAGGGCCTTTGCCACTGAGCTCTGTGTGATGAGCTGAGTGTGAAAGTGCTCTGCAAACTGTGAGAACTCGTTTTCCATTCACATTCCCTGTGCTGTCCTCTGTGGAATTACTTGTGGTTGGTAACAAAACAAGGCTTGGGCATGTCCAGAGCAGCTGGGACTGGCTGCCTGCACCTGGAAAAACCCGTCCTGTGGTGCTGGGAGGGTGAATGGAGTGAGGGGGGTCTTCCAGGGCCTCCCTGGATATTTCATAGCACTGTGCAGCCCTGGCCAGTGAGAGGAACAGTCAGTGGTTTTTTACTTTGATTATCTAGAGAAAAAACAAAACCCTGGTTTGTGAGCAGGGACAGGACCCAGGGAAGGGCTGGAGCTGTGCCAGGGGAGTTTAGGTTGGGCATCAGGAAAGGTTCTTCCTCCAGAGGTGCTGGCACTGCCCAGGCTCCCCAGGGAATGGGCACAGCCCTGAGGTGCCAGAGCTCCAGGAGAGTTCCAACAGCGCTGCCAGGGATGCCCAGGGTGGGATCTGGGGGTGTCTGTGCAGGGCAGGGTTGGACTGAATGATGCCTACAGTTCCCTTCCAACTCAGGATATTCTATAATTCTATGACTCTGCTTTTTTCTGGATGGGTCCTGGCCCCAGTAACTTCTGTGCTCATTTCCCTGTGCCCCAAACCCTGGGGGTGCAGCACTGCCCACCCTGGGCCGTGGTCCCTGAGGTCCCTGGCCAGCAGCTGAGCCCGGGCTGTTCTGAGCAGGGTGCCCAGAGGTGACACATGTCCCTGCTGCTGGGATCACCCCCTGCCCAGGAGAAGCTGTGGGGCTCCAAAAAGCCACGTTTGTGACCCAGAGGTGATGGATGGGGTGTGCCGTGCTGCTGCAGGGGGGCTCTGCAGCCCTCCTCACCTCCCACAGCATGAGGTAACGTCTGAGGGGCAGCAGGACCCAGAAGTGTGTCCTGACCTGGCCCTGAAACAGCAGCTGAGAGGCTGATGAGACATTTCCCCCTCTCCAGGACCCGCCCCGGTGCTGTTGGAGCAGCAGCTCCCGCGCTGCCAGGCTGCCTGGGAAAGGCAAATTGACGGCAGCCAGACTTGGAAGTGACAGCTCCTAATGACTCGTCTAGCTCAGGAATATTTCAGGGCATATTCCTGTGGCTCCTGCCTGCCTGGAGAGCACCACCAGCACATCAGGAAGTTGATGAAGTTTCCAATGGCAGCCAAATGGCAGCGAGGGGGCCCTGGGATGTGATAACAGAGGCATCAGCAGGGGACTGGCACAGGAGCCCAGCAAAGAGGGACAGACAGAGAGTGGATTTGCAGGGCTCCCCATCACTGCCATCCCTGTGCAGCCCCCAGAGCCCACAGACTGAGCTCTCTCTGGGGACACAGAGCCTGCCTGTGCAGGATCTGGGGTGCTGTGGGGTGACAGGGACAGGCTGGTCTGTACCATCTGCTCTGCTGCCATTCCCGAGGCCGTGTCGGCCTGGGGAGGGATGAGGAGCTGGCTGAGCACTGCACGGTGCTGCACTGCAGCTCACCTCTCACCCACAGCAGCATCCCAGCAGTTATAGCCCAGCCAGGTTCCTTTCCAGAGCCCCTGTTGCAAAGGGCTCTGCTTGCTGCTGGTTTGCTCAGGGTTTGCTCCATGCTGTGTCCCCAAGGGGGACATCCCCTCGTGTCACTGTGGTGCTGCTGGATGCTGCTATGGGCTTCTCATTTTTGATTTCTGTTCCACCCAGTCCCTGTTCCTTCCTCCAAAGCTGAGCAGCTTTGTTAAATAAACCTCTCCATGGCTGGGGTTTAACTGAGCCCTTCCTCCTCCTCCTCCTCCTCCTCTGCAGCTGCTGCCCTGTGCTCCCCCCTGCCCTCGCCTCCAACACCCACCACAGCTCCCTGTGCCCAATTTCCTGCCCTCAGCTCATCAGGCTCTCACTGCTGATGCTCCTCAATCGAGAGAAAATGAGATCAGCAGTTGGTGAGTGCCTCACAGGGTGTGTTGTAGCCCCAGAGCTGCCTGCTCTGCTCCAGCAGCACCTCTGGTGGTAATCCATCACTGAGTGTGTGCTCCCTGCAAAGCCCAACAGAAACAGAACAATATATCCTCCCCAACACTCCTGCAGGAGGGAAACGCAGCAGAAAATACACAGAGCAGCCTGGCAGCATCTGCTGGGGTGGTGTGAGTGGTGCTTGGTGTGTGTGGCACTGGGGAAGCAGCCACCCAGCCAGGGTGAGTCAGGGGGTCAGCATCACCCCTGCCCTGGGCTCTGCCACCTCCTGGAGCTGCTCTTCCAGCAGCATTGGCTGTGGGAGGATGTTCCATGCTCCAGGCTGCAGCTCAGGATAGCCAGGAGCTGCTTTTACAGCTGAAGGGATCCCAGCAGGCAGCAAGGCTCTCCTGAGCTCTCCCAGGTTGTCCATGAGCCACCAGAGAGCTGAGGAGGAAGAACCTCTCAAGGGAAGGTGTCCCTGGGCTCTTGGCAGGCTCAGGCTGGTGGCAGAAGGTCAGATCATGTCCCCACTGCCCTGGTGAGGGGCTCCAGGGCCTGAGGAAATATCTGTGCCCTCACAGGTGACAGGGGGACAGCCAGGTCCTGGTGGCATCACCCTGGCCCCACGCTGCACCTCACTGAGAATTTCCAGCCTCTTGAACTTGTGCCATTCCAACTTTGTTTAAATGCAACAGGTATCTGGAATGACTAATGGCTGCTGGAGGGCTGAGGGAGCCATCAAACATGTTGTGTTTTCTCTGTGGGGAGTGGGTGGAAGGAAAGCTAAATTACATCTTTGGGATATTAAATATAACTCTGCACATTAAACTCGGAGTGATCCATGAATCTCTTTAATGACAGTGCAAACTACTTCACAGCAGTAAAAGTCAATGTTGCCACAATTAGACCACTATTGTCTTGCAGTTAATAGACTGCTCTAATCATGACTTTGTCATATTATTAATCACTTTGGGGTTGGACTTTGCAAATTATCCCCTTTGGTAACTCAGTTTGGGCATTAGGGAGTCAGCAGGGACATCAAGCTGAAAGGCAGTTCAACCAAATCTCTTCATTAGCTCCCGTCCAGGGTGAAATAAAAAAGGGGGTTGTGCTGAGGAGCTGCTGCACGAGTCCATGTGCTGGGAAGGGCTGGACTAACCAAGGAACATTTGCCCCTTCCTCAGTTTGCTTTTAGCTTTACAGTTTTCATCTGTAAACCGTTGTTTCTTTGTCCTGCCCTGGGTGCTTTGTCTGTGATTTAAAGGCAGTAGGGAGTAGTGACCTTGGAAATGTTGCAGTTTTGAGCTTTTTGGTGTGGTTCAGTGGCAAGGGGTCTGGGTGTTACAAAACCAGTAAAAACACAAACCAAGAAGTCAAGTCAAAGGGGAAAAGGGATCAGTTTGGGGTGACACTGAGAGAATTTGGTCTTGTTTGTGTTCTTGGTGTCCACACTGCAGTCAGCTTCAGGTCTTTTCTGTGCTGTTTTGGCAACGAGTGGGTTATGAAATAAATACATAATAAACATATAAAATATATACACATATATTTATATATATATATATATATATATATAAAATATACAAGCTCTATGGTTTCTCCTAAACATATCAGCTGAAGCAGGTAGATCACAGACCGACAAAATCATGGAATCTCGAGGGGTTGGAATGAACCTTAAAGATCATCTGGTCCCAAATCCCTGCTGTGGGCAGGGACACCTCCCCCTAGACCAGATTCTTCAAGGTCTTGGCCTGGCTTTGAGCACTTCCAGGGGTGGATCCTGTCATCCATGCCCATCCCTTCCCTGTTCCTCCTTGCTCTGTCCCTGCTGCCCTGCAGCCAAAAGCATTTTCCAGCTGAAGGTTCCTTGGGGAAGCAGCGCTCGCTCCCGGGGGAGCCAGCCTGGAAAACAGCCATGTTAATTTGTGTTTGCAACCTCCTTCTTTTAAGCTTTATCTTTTCAATTACAAGTTGTAATAAGACCTATTTTCCAGTTTCCCTCACGTCTCCCATGGGAGCTGGGTGAGGATGAGGGAGCAGCACTGAATTCAGCGGGATCAGGGTGAGGAAAGGCTGGAGCTGCTTTGCACTTGTACCACAGCACTTACCTGATCACAAAGTGCCAAATAACTGTGAATTTTTAAGAGGGAAACAGAATAAAAACATAGTTCTTGCTGTGTTTTTCCCCAGGTGGGACATTGCCCAGAGTGATGATGTGACTCTCCCTTGGGATCTGAGCTGTCCCTGCATTAAACAGAGCAGGGTCACTGCTGGGTGCAGCCACATCCTTCCTTTCCCTCTCTTACCCATACCTTGGATCCAAACCTTGGAAAAGGGGGGTTAATATCAACCAAGGAGCTCATTCTTCCCCTGGGCTGAGGTGTCCTTTTGGGGGAAGTGGCCTAACCTCCACCTGTGCCAGGAATACCAAAGCAGCCTCTGGCCCTGGGGTATTTTCTGTTAAGTGAGGAATTATTTTGTTTTTTACAGTTTCTTGTAAGTTAAAGGACACTTAAAGCATAGCATTTTCAATACCAGGTATTTTTTAAGAAAATAACTGGTATTTTCAAATTCATAACAGAAATCTCATTAAATCAACGAAGGTCAACTCTGTCCAATTGATATTTAAGTTTAATAAGTCACGAAAAAGTCTTGGAGAATTCAGTGTCATCTTTGAACAACCCAATATTCTAGGCAGGCAGATGCTTAGAAACTGTCTGTAAAATCCTGATCCCTTCCACTCCTGCTTTGTGTCAGCTGTCAGAGGAAGGAGTAGGAGGTCATGCATAAAAGTATCTGTGAATCCTGTCAGATGCATTATGAATGCCAGCCCTGCAAGGAGTGACAAGAACCAGGATCTTTCTCAAGCTGGCAACAGGTTTTCTGAAAGGATAATTGATTATTTCTGATGGTTTCCATTAATGAGCCTGGTGTGCTGGCAGAAACATGCAGCCTATAAAACTCCTCAGAATGGGTGGAAATATATTTTAAAAATCTTCTCTGTCACGCAGCAATTCCCAGCAGTGAGAGATTCTGCATTGCAATGATTTCCTTTGTACCAACACAGACGTATTTGCAAAAAGTCCAGGCTCTCGAGTTTCCTTATGAATGTTTGACACTGAGTTCCCTGGGCACAATTCCAAGATTTAACTCAAAGGATGGGGAAGTGGAACCTCTGTGCTCCCAGCTTTGGTGAGAATACATTTAGGCAAATCTCTGAGGAAGCTCTGCTGCTGACTGGTACAATCTTATTTATTATTGAGTAAGATGGGATCTGTTTATTCACCCCAGCAGCGATCTGTGTTTCCACCTCGGAGCTACAACAGAAAATAAATGACCTGTACAGGAGGCTGGGAAGGGAAAGAGAACTTGCAAAAACCTCTGGGTGATGTTTATCCTTTCCCATCCCAGCCCTTCCAGCCCTTCCCTTGGAGCCAAAGGGAGCTTTGCCTGCTGGATTTGCTGGGCTCAGTAATTTTGTGGAAAAACAAAATCCTCCAGGATATCAGGAACAACAGATGGCTTTCCAGGCACTGCTGGGCTGGCTTGTTGGGGTGTGGATGTCACATTTTGTGCCTGATGCTGCCTGGAGATTTCACTTACAGAGGCTGGTGCAAGAATCCCAAATTTGCAGTGGCTGCTGCATTCCCAGAGAAACACCAGCAAAATTTGGTGATACAAATGTGCCCCTGAGCACTTTGCTGTCATGGTTCACCAGTGGTGGGTGGGGAGTTTGTTGCTTTGTTGTGACTCTGGGGTTTTTTTCCCATCATTTTTAAATTCAGCTATTTGTTCAATACTAAAAACCTAGTTTTTCCTTATATTTCACAGGCTTTTCTCAGCTTTAACATCAAGGCAAGGTCAGATGTGGGGTCTGAGCAACCTGGTCTAGTGGAAGGTGTCCCTGTCCATGGCAGGGGGTGGAATGAGATGATGTTTAAAATTCCTTCCAACCCAAACCATCCCGTGATTCTATGATTAAATGTCTCATTACAGCCTTACAAAACTAAACTGTGTGCTCAAAGGGAGCAGAAGGTGTTTTATGGCTCCTGTTTAAGGTAAAGCACATCAGGAATCACATTCAGAGCAGCTGTGATGCAGCACAGAGGGGGAGATCCCCAGCTCAGAAATGCACAGGGCACCCACCCCATTCCTTGGGGCTCAGGTAGGGAATTCAAATTCACACAAAACATTTATGGTCCAAGAATAGACATAAATAGGGTGAGTAAGAGGTGATGTTTGTTCCATATAACTTTTGGGAGTTTGGGGTTTTTTTTTGTTTGACTTGCACTTGGGTAACTTAAGGAGTGTGGCTTTACTGGGCATTACAAATACCACAGCAGGCAATCAAGGAATTGTCCATGAGCTGAGAGCAATCCATGATGGAATTGTCCATACTGCAGACTGACCTCCAGAACAAAACCTGCCTTCACCAACAGGGACTGCTGTTCCTTGGAATCCTGAACTCTCGGAGTTTTGGTCTGGATGGGAATCTGGGAATTAATACACTGCAGGAAAGGAAGCAAAAATAGCCAATGTTTTCTCTTTGTGCAGTGCTGTGAATCATTTCACAGCCTAGATGATGTATATATATATATACATTTATATATACACACACACACATATATATATATATCTTCCATTTTCCATTTTTCCTGATTCGTCAGCCACACGTACGGAAGCACTTTCCAGAAAAAGACCAAAATACAGCACACATGGGCCTGAAGTGCCTCAGAGCATCAGAGCACACACACAGCTCCTGTGCTGCTCAGAGTGAGGAGGACTCTGTAGTACTTTCTCTACAAACTCCTGCTACATTTGGTTTCTCTGCATCAGCAGCTTGTGATTATTTTTCCCTTGGTGTTGGTATTTACCTTTTATTCCCTATGGGCACATCTGCACATCTGGGTGCTGACAGAACAGGAACAATCCACTTCCAGGCCCCTGGCAGATGGGTTTTTTTCATTCCTGTGCCTGAGCAGCTGTGACACAAAGGAAAAAGGCATTTTCTGTGGTACAGCACCCGAGCTTGTTTCTGTAATGGAATTGTACAGATCCTCTTGATTTCAGACTCAGCAGTTTGCTGATACCACAGAACAAACCAAGGATGGTGTTTTATAGCCAGTTTAAGCATCAGGGTGTAAAACTTCACATCTCTGCCCATATGGAGACACCCATTTCCCCCCAGGTGTGTCCCAAGCCTGTCGGGGGGTGCTCACTTGGACTTGGCTCTGGCTTGAAGGATATGCTAAGAGCTCTCCATTAGCTGGGATTTAAGTCACTTTGGACCATTTCCTCCTTTTACTAATGATGTTCTCACCCCCTGTCTCTCCTTTTCCTCTTCCCCACCCCTCCCTGTCCTTGTGTCCCTCAGAGCTCTCTGTCAGCCTCCTTGCAGTGATAGTGATAGTGTGTGGCCTGGCCCTGGTGGCAGTGTTCGTGTTTCTCTTCTGGAAGCTGTGCTGGGTTCCCTGGAGGAGCAAGGCCCTTTCCTCCCACCTGAGGGGCGAGGCAGGCCACAAGGACAGCATGGCAGACAAGCTCAAGGACACGGGGGCCATCAGCTTCCTGGAGGCAGCCGTGAAGATCAGCCACACGTCCCCAGACATCCCTGCAGAGGTGCAGATGTCCATGAAGGATCACATCATGAGGCGCACGCGGATCCAGAGGCAAACCACGGAGCCAGCGTCCTCTACCAGGTCAGGGCTGGGGTAACGGGGGAAAAATGGG
>WEIU01005624.1:72008-86892 GCA_013389925.1 Aegithalos caudatus | reverse complement strand
GGGATGGGATCATGGGGTGGGATCATGGGGTGGGATGCTCAGCCTGGAAGAGCCTGAGCTTGGAACTCCTCAGGGGCTGCAGCTCCTCCAGAGAAGCAGCTCTGATCTCTGCTCTCTGTGACAGGGACAGGACCCAGGGAAGGGCTGGAGCTGGGTCAGGGCAGGGTTAGGTTGGATATCAGGGAAAGGTTCTTCCCCCAGAGGGTGCTGGCACTGCCCAGGCTCCCAGGGAATGGGCACAGCCCTGAGGCTGCCAGAGCTCCAGGAGAGTTCCAACAGCGCTGCCAGGGATGCCCAGGGTGGCATTGTTGGGGTGTTTGTGCAGGGGGGAGACCTTGTGGGTCTTCTCCAGCTCAGGATATTCCATGATTTTGCTGGGTGGGGATGGGGTGCTCAGCAGGGACAGTGCTCTGTGAGCAGCTGCAGAGGTGGGAGGATTGTTGGATGGAGCCAGAGGCTCAGATACCATCAGGGAGACCAAAGAGAGCCCCTACACACCAGATTACTGTCCAAAGCTTGGCCAATAACCAATGAATGTGTTAAGACTGGCTCACCGTGGCTCTTTTTAAAAATCAGGGATTCAAGCCCTGTTACTGAGGCTTGACCTCATTGTGTCAAGTCACCCGCTCGCTTTGGCCACTTTAATTTTGTTCCAACATGAGAGGTAGGCTGAGGTATCAATGATGTGCCCTGTCAGACAGAATTAGACCTTTTGGCTCTCCCTCGCTGTTGTGGCTCCTGGCAGAAACAATTAGATCAGCACAATTGATGGATCACTCAGTGCAGAGGGCCAGAACCAGCTGCGCTCAGTGCTTGTGCTCAGATGGGGACAGAGACATCAACATCATCCTCAGGAAGCCAGGGAAAGGCTGTGTGAACTTTGGGACACCCTGTCAGCATGGATACTGAGGGGAGATTTAGGTTAAATGTTAAAAAGGGGCTCTTTATTCGGAGTTTGCCCAGAGAAGCTGTGGCTGCCCCATCCCTGGAAGTGTCCAAGGCCAGATTGGATCAACCTGGGATAGTGGAAGGTGCCCCTGGCCATGGCAGGGGGTGGAATGAGGTGAACTTCGAGGTTCCTTTCCAACACAAACCATCCTGTGAAATGCAGCATCTCTCCTTGACACAGAAGGCGGTGAAACGGGGACAGGAAAGAGGGATCACAGGGTTCTGGCTGTGCCCCAGCACTTCTGTTTGCCATGCCTGGGATGTGCACAGGAGTGTGGCAGGGAAATCAGGCACTGCTCAGAAAATTGGCTGCCCTTTTGCAGGATTAGTGAGGCACCAATGGCAGCCCCCTGTTTGAAGGAGCTGAGTTAGATCAGCATGGTGCCACCTGCATTGTGAGCCACACTCTTTTATTTATCCACACTGCTTTTTGGGCAGCTGATTACCTCTCTGCATGCACAGGCTCCTTCTGCTTTTATTACACCTTTCCAACAGAGGAGAAAAATCCCTCAGCTAGTCTGAATTAGGACAAACAAAGTGAGACTTGGCTGTACGTGGGCAGGTTTCAAACCCACTTTCTCCTTGGCACTTTCTCCTCCTCTCTCTGATTCACAGCCCAGCCTAACCCTGTCCAAAATACCCCTGAGGAACCTGCCAAGGTCTCCAAGCACCACGTATCACTGAAAGCTAAAGCTCTGGCTGTAGAGTTCTTAGTTTGGTTAAATAACTCTATAAACTGCTCTTGTAAACACCAGATAATCTGAAATAATGCCCTCAGTCCACGGAAAGCTTTTATGCTTTGTTCAGATAAAGCTCTGCTTACATACAGCTTGTGCTGGAGGAGAGCTCAAGGCAAGAGATGCTTCTCGACGAGGCTGTGCCTCCCTCCCTGTCAACAATTATCTATCAGTTTCTGATGAGGCTGCTGGAAAAGTCTGGAAGCAGCAATACCCAGAAAAGCCAGGCTGGACATGGCTTGGAGCAAGCTGATCTAGGGGAAGGTGTCCCTGCCTGTGGCAGGGGATGCAATGAGCTGAGCTTTAAAACCCTCTGAACCCAAACCATCCTGTGGCTCTGTGAATAAAGCCTCAGCTTCAGAACTGCTCGTGGTTCTCTCACCAAAAATTAAAAAAAAAAAAAAAGGTGGGGTTTCTTTTTGGGTTTTTTTTTTGTTTTGTTTTGTTTTTTACCTGAGAGAGGTTAGTGCCAGTATCTCAGAAGTGCAAGGACTGAGGGTGGGGAAGGTCTCCACGTGGTGCTGTCTGTGATTTGGGTAAGGAGTTCTTGGGGCCCATCTGTTCAGCTGTGGGCTGTGACTTGTGCCACAGGTGAGAAAACACAGCTTGTGGCAAATACTCAGGAGTTCCAGAAATTCACTGGACTGGTTCCCTGAAGGCTTTTGGAGGTGTTCCCCTCTGTTCACCTCCACAGCACACAGGGTTCCAGCGCAGAGCTCAGGAGCACCTACAGCACTCATGCTGTGCTCTCTTGCTTTATGAGGGGGCAGAAAATGAGAACCACATCCTTGGCAAACCCACAGAGCCGTCGGTGTCTCCCCCCTGCAGGCACATCTCCTTCAAGAGGCACCTGCCCCGGCAGATGCACGTGTCCAGCATGGATTACGGCCTGGAGCCGCCGGCCGTGGCCGAGCAGCCCACCAGCATCGGCCGCATCAAACCCGAGCTCTACAAACAAAAAACCGTGGACGCCGAGGACCCCAAGAAAGAGGCGGAGAAAACCTGTGGGAAAATCAACTTCACCCTCAAGTACGACTACGAGAACGAGACGCTGACCGTCCGAATCCTCAGGGCTTTTGACCTGCCAGCCAAAGACTTCTGCGGCAGCTCGGATCCCTACGTGAAGATCTACCTCCTGCCCGACCGCAAGCGCAAGTTCCAGACGCGCGTGCACAGGAAGACTCTGAACCCCACCTTCGACGAATCCTTCCACTTCCCCGTGCCCCACGAGGAGCTGGCCAGCAGGAAGCTCCACCTGAGCGTCTTTGACTTTGACAGGTTCTCCAGGCACGACATGATAGGAGAAGTTATCTTGGAGAACCTGCTGGAGGACTCGGATCTCTCGCGGGAGACTTCGGTCTGGAGGGACATTCAGTACGCCACGACGGTGAGTGCCTCCCGAGGGTGGGAATTCTGCACAGGGAGAAATCCTTCGTGGCTCCCAGCTGCTGGGTTCCTTGCCTCCTTTCAGCCCTGCAGCCACGGTGCAGTTCTGTGCCATGTGCACGTGTGGTGGCTTGGAGTGGCTGCCTAAAACAGGGGCTAGATGGAATTGAGAGAATAAAGTGGGTGTTTATTAAAGGCCTTCAATGGATTCACCTTGGGCGGTGTAAAAGCCTCCCAGAGGCTGCCCCCAAGGTGGACAATGCTCACGAGGTTTTCAGACAGATATAATCTTGGTCTATTTGCATATCAGGGGTTAATTGTCTAACTGAAGTCATATTCCCCTGGTTTGCTTCTGTCCCCAGTTCACTTTTGTTCATACTTTTCAGGGCCTGGGGGCAGAGGGTGTCCTTGGTTCTCAGGCCAAGGTTTTGTCTGCCCAGAATGTGAAGAGAGCTTACTGACACTCTATATGGAGTTCAGAGTTATGCACTAATGCAGGACAGGATCTAAAAAACATAAAAGCTAAAATCTTAAGGCATCACATGATCACAGTAAGGAAGGGCTCTGCAGGGCCAGTACCAGCCCCTTGGATGTGCTGCTGGCAGCTCTTCCAGTGCTAGATTTGGGTCTTTTAGTAGTTCTGTTGAATTCCCTCTGGAAGAGAAACCAAGCCTCAGAGAGGACAAGTCCCAGCCCCTTCCATGTCACACGGAGCTGGCAGGAGAAGCCAAGTGCTGACATTGATCACTGATGCACAGCAGTGACATTAACCTCTCCATAATAGCTGTCTGCTCCTCCACTGCCCTCCCAGGAGGATCTGCCTGGTCCTCAGGGCAAATGAACCATTGACCTGCTCTGCAGCTGGACACCAAATCAGCCATTGTCATTGTCATTTCACATTGTTATTTCTGAGCCTGAGAGATGAGACATCCCCACCCCTGTGGCTGGAAGCGTGGGCCCTGTCACATCTTTCCTGGTGACTGGCAGGACGCCACAACTTGCAAAAATCTGTCCTGCAGCTTCCCTTATAGCTCAAATCATACCTTTCCTCCCCTGCTTTCTGTGCCGAGGAGGGAACTGTCAAACTTAAATACTTATTTATATTTATGGCCAGCAGTGCCAGCAGACATTTGCTTTGTAACTCTGGTGCTCTTTTTCCCAGCTGTACACCTTGGTGACTCCCACCAGTGCTGGTTTTTCTGCTGCAGGGTGTTCAGGACTTTCTGACAGCTCCCTGAGGTGCCCAGCCCCGTGTCCTGTGCTGCTGTGTTCCAGGGCACTCAGGGGACACGGGGTGCAGGCAGCACACCACCCTGGAAGGTGGCTCAGAGTTGGTTTTCTTGTCTTCTTTTTCTTGTGTTAGAGCTGGTTAAAGCATGGGAGATGCAGTTTTCTCATGTTCAGACTCAGTTGTTTATTAATTCTTATCCATAACACAGTCCCACAAGTTGTGAGCTCCAGACAACAAGGTAGAAAATGGCTCAGTCTCTAACTCTTTCCATGGTCTTTTAAGTGCTGATTACCCAATAACAAGATGACACCTATATTATTTATAGTTTTAACCCAATAACTGAGCACCCAAGGTCTGCAGTGCCGCCCTTTTCACCCAGTTAGAAAAAAACACTCAAAACCATGAAGGTGAAAGAAGAACTTAGCCAATGCCCCAAATCCTTCAGATTGCTTTATATATGTATTACTATATACTAAAACCTTAAGTCCCAAGTTTTGCACCCTGTGACATTGCACACTTCTATTCAAACCACACAATCCCAGTGCTATCACTCAGTTTTGGGAGCCTGTTCCACCATTCCAGCTCAAATGTGGTGCTTGCCTGTCAGCACAGAAAGCCTGAAATTCTCAGCCTCCAGGGCTCCAACAGCTCAGGGGCTGGGGCTGTCCTGGGAGTCAGGGAGAGCTTTGGGCATCCTGGGGACACAGGGATGGAGGTGGTGCCAGCCAGGCACCCTGGGGCAGTGCTGGCAGCCTGCTGGGAGCTGCTGCTGGGCTGCCTTTTGAGCATCTTGCCTGGGAGGGCTGTGGGAAGGAGGCACGGGATCAACCATGAGGAAAGCAACAGTTTGAGTTAGCAGGGTGCCCTTGGCTTCCAACCTGCAAACAGCCACGGCTGCTAGGATTGATGGATGGTAATGAAAGCAGAAATGCTGGCAGAGAGGCAAGCAGGCACCAGGAGCATCCTTCAGCCAGAGAGGGGCTGCTGGAAGGGGAGCAGAGTGCACCTGGTGTGCTGATGCCTCCTGGAGGAACCTGCCTGTTGGTTCTGCAGGCAATAGCAGATGTTTTCCTGGCTAAATAATCTCATTTAACGAGGGAAAAAAAAGCCCACAAAAGCAGGTAGAGATACACCAGCAGAAGGGCTGTTGAGGGAAAAGCCTCCAGAGAAGGTGTGAGGGGAGCAGAGCCAGCCCCATGCCCAAAATGTGTTGTTCAGGAGCCCAGCAGAGCTGCCACATCCAGCACCACGTTTGGCTCCATCCCTTCATCCTCTCCCTGCCATTCTTAAGGAATGTGCTGCTCCTGGAACATCTCAGCCAGCTGTAGCACACCCAAGGACATTTCTGCTTAATCAAAATTGAGAAGGGTAAATACAGTTTGCACAAAACCCCAAGAAAGCTCTGGGTGCCTAATAATGCATGAGATCAATGGTGTGGGTAAGAGGGTAGGAGCACACTTAAGCACTGAGCTGGTCAAATAGCCAGCACTCAGCTGCTTAATTAATGACTCTACAGCTTGTGAATCAGGGAAACATCTTGGGTTTCAAGTCTATTGATTCAGAGCTTCCATTATTTCCTAAAAGGTACTGATATGAATTTTGGAAATGTCCCAATGTCTATAATCTGCAAGAAAATAATGTACCCACAGGACACGCTCTGCTCTCTTGTATTTATGGTTGCAAAGAAAAATCTCTTGACCTGATACAATGAGGTCAAAGAACAATTTATGCTCATTTTATACCCTGGACGGGTCCTCTCAGTGCAAGGAGAGGAATAGAAGATGAGACAGTGTCCAGAGGGTGCTCTCACCATCTCACACAGGGCTGCTCTCCTCTGACATCTTGTCCAAGGTCTCCTGCCCCCGTCCCTCCCACACCAAGAACAAAGAATGCATGAAAGAACAGACCAAATCAAAATTTTATATAATATTCATTAGTATTCTGCACATCTAAGTGGAATAAAGATTTAATCTTTGCCTTACCTGAGAATGAGCAGGAAATAATTTGGCAAAAACCTCATCCATCAACAAGATCTATTCCCCTAACACTTAGCAAAGCTTTAAGTGCATTTACTTGTCTTTTTAGTTCCATCACTCTACTCCTAACATCTACAATTTCTTTTCAGCAGATCATTATATCACATTGAAAGGAATCAAACACACTGTTTCCGAAAATAAATGGGTTGTTTGCTCTACAGATGTGGGATCTGTATGTAGAAAATAAGATTCTTTTTTTTTAAATCCATTTTTAGAAGGTGTTTGGAAATCTTTCTGCTGACTTTGGATAATGATTCTTTCTAGTTTAAATAAGACATTTGGTTTGTTTATTTTTCCCTTAATTCCCATGGGCAGGGCAATGATGGAAAGGGCTTTTAGGAGGTGTAGTCGATGAAACTGCAGGTACAAGGAGTGCTAAGAGCCATGGATAAGTTATTTGATGGGGCACTAAAAGAGTGAATTGTGTTGGCCTCTGTGCAATCCAAAAGTACCAAACATTTCTGAGTGCCATCTGCTGGTTAATTCCCCATTTATACTCACACACACACGCAGCCCCACGCTGTGCCAGCTCCTTGAGGGCATCTCAGAGGGTTTGGTGGTCCAAATGTAGACACATCACAAACTAAAAGCTCAACAAACCCATCTTGGTTGACTTCTGGTTTAAAGCTTTACCCCCCAAGTTGGTAACTGCCCAAAAATTCACTCCCAACTTCAGAGAAAACCACTGTGTTTCTCAAAGATGTTTTCATTTTATGCAGAGAAGTTGGGCACTGTCAGTCACAAACCTTTATTACTGAATTCATCCCTGCCCACGGCAGGGGGTGGAATCCAGGATATATTCCAGGCCTCTCCCAACCCAAACCAGTCTGTGATGTTATGAACTGATGGCTCTGGCTGTCATGGAAAGTTTCTGAGGAGATGTTTGCAGTGCACAGCCAGAGAACACGACAGTGCTGCATGTCAGGAGCTCATCTCTCTGTCACCTCGCTGTGCTTGTCACATTCCTGGAGGAACCAGGCACTGGAGACACAGACTGAACATTCAAACAAGACTTGATACTAATTTGATTTCCTCACCACATTGATTTGGTGTGAGAGATCCCATCTCCTCTGTGTGAGCAGTGGAGCAGGAGTGCATCAGCTGTGCATTAGCTGTGCATGGCTGGGAGGTTGCAGTAGGAGCCTGACTCCACTGAGGCAGAGCAAGATTGTCCTTAACTCAGATGTGAAGGTGTGAGCTATTTTTTCCCGTTCTCTGTATTCATTTTTAGTCACATGATGTTGGGGTGCACTGGAATCACCCTAAAATAAAGTTCCCTTTGCTCCAAATGGCAGAGGAGAGGAAATGCTGGGGTGGGAGAGGAGGCACCTGGCTGGTTCTGCACCTTTCCAATAAAATGTGTTCTCTGTTTTATTGAAGGAAAGCGTGGACCTGGGCGAGATCATGTTTTCCCTTTGTTATTTGCCAACTGCAGGTCGCCTCACCTTAACAGTCATTAAATGCAGGAATCTCAAAGCTATGGACATCACAGGTTACTCAGGTGGGTGTTTGGTGGCTGAGGAGGACCCCTTGCCATCCACATTTCCTTCTCTTCCCTCCCTGTATCCTCAGGAGATGGTGGGTGGACCATCACAGAAATACCTGGAATAGCTTTGTCTGTGTTTCAAGTGCAAACAAAATTTTTAAAGTGGAATTTGTCACTTGTTTCCCATCCCACTGGAGGGTTGGCAGGGCCAGAGCTCCCATCCATCTCTTGGGTTGGACACAGATCTCTTGGAACCCTTTATAGCCAGAAGCAATTCTTTCACCCAAAGATCAGGAAAGGATCAGGATAAATCCCACTGGAATGGGCATTCCCCTGTACAGTGGCCAGTAGTCAAACCTGAAGATCACAGCCACCTGAAGGCAGTTTGTATTCACAGTTTCAAAGAGCTGACTTGCAAATTCAGCATGCACAAATTCTGGTTTTCATCATAAAACCCAGTTTCTTTTCCAGATAGCAACTTCAGAGTATTTGAATTTCATTGTACGAAAAGCAGTAACAACAGAGACCTTTGCAGAAAATGTTTCTGCTCAGCTGGAGCTTAATGCCATATGAAATGTCTCAGAATTGAGACTTCAGGTGAAGCCAGCTCAGCCTTTCTGCAATAATAAAAATGCAGTGCTGGTTCTCTGGTGCCAGAACCTCAGGTCACCACTCACATCAGTATGAGAAATGGAGGATTTTACTGGTCTGCAAACAAACTTTTTTCTAAAAGTCCATTTGAAAAGCACCTCTGGCTCATGGGAGCTCACAGCCCATGCTCTGATAAAGCTGTTTCTATATTGCAAAGGTAACAGAACACACCTCCTTCAACTAAAGGTCTTCTCTCTCTTCCTCCCTAGATCCATATGTCAAAGTGTCTTTGCTCTGTGACGGGCGAAGACTGAAAAAGAAGAAAACCACCATAAAGAAAAACACACTTAATCCCACCTACAATGAAGCAATAATCTTTGACATTCCCCCTGAGAACATGGATCAAGTCAGCCTCCTGATCTCCGTCATGGATTATGATCGGTAGGTGGGAGGGCTGGAGGGCAGAGCATCCCATTGGGTGCAGGTTTTCCTGCTCAAATGCAATTTTCCACGGTGCTTTCCCCAGCCTCCATGGCAGAGCTCAGTGGCATCCACCTGTCTCTGGTGATTTATTGCTACAGTGACATTGATATTCGTGGTTATGGAAAAATAACGAGTTTGGCAAAGCTGGTTCCTTGCTTTATGGCATTTCCTTGAGCAAGTGCCATGTTCCCCTTGGTTATTTACTTGTCCTGCAACCCATTTTAGAAAGCAAATAATGTCAGTCCTAGCAGCACTGGGTGTATGAATTATGCATTACTGAACCTGGGGTTGTTCTTGTGCAGAGCACTGCTCACACCTCTGTGTCTGGGCTGACCTGCAGAAATAATCTGAGAAGTGCTGTAATTACCTGTGGTGGTGACAGCGCTGGGGCAACCCAGGCTCACCTGCAGAGAGGTGCAGGTGTGGGCAGCCTGAGGGAGAGAGGGAGGGAGGGAGGGACGGAGGGATGGGTGCATGGATGGATGATGGATGGATGGACGCATGGATGGAGGGATGGATGGATGCATGGATGGTGATGGTGCTGTTCTCTGTCACCCCTCAGGGTGGGCCACAACGAGATCATTGGGGGAGGGATGGATGGATGGATGAGTGATGGATGGATGGATGGATGGATGGATGGATGGATGGATGGATGGATGAGGGATGGATGGATGAGGGATGGATGATGGATGGATGATGGATGGATTGATGGATGGATGGATGGATGGATGGATGGATGGATGGATGGATGATGGATGGTGGATGCATGGATGGTGATGGTGCTGTTCTCTCACCCCTCAGGGTGGGCCACAACGAGATCATTGGGGGAAGGATGGATGGATGAGGGATGGATGGATGAGGGATGGATGATGGATGGATGGATGGATGGATGGATGGATGGATGGATGGATGGATGGATGGCGGCATCCTGATGGATGCATGGATGGTGATGGTGCTGTTCTCTCACCCCTCAGGGTGGGCCACAACGAGATCATCGGGGTTTGCCGCGTGGGGGTCAACGCCGAGGGGCTGGGCAGGGACCACTGGAACGAGATGCTGGCCTACCCCCGCAAGCCCATCGCCCACTGGCACCCGCTGGTGGAGGTGAAGAAATCCTTCAAAGAGGTGTGTGGGGCTGTCCTTCCCTTCTGGGGCCTGTGCTTGTGTGGGGCTGGGCTGGCTCCGGGCTTTCGGAGAGCTCCTGCTCTCGCCTGGGATTTTCTGAGCGGAGCTGAGGGAATTTTCTCACCAGACATGAACTCTAGAAAACATGCACTTCTGTATTGCCTCGAAATAGCTCCTTGAGCTCACAGGCAAGACTGAGAAGAAATGTATTTACAGATGTGACTGTTACATTTTGGGTTTTTTCTTTTATTTATTTTTTTTTCTTTTCCTTTTTAAATTAGAGATTGAGAGCAGTAAGGAAAGAGAATGCTGCTCTGATTGCAGAACAAATTGTCCAGGGATATTGCCTATTTCAAGTTTCAATTTTTAATCCTAAAAGATTTTTCTGTTGACTCATCTCCGAGCCTTTGAGGGAGAATAAATAGAACAAATGTAATTGCTCTAAGCATCTCCAGAGAAAGAGATTGACTTGATGCAGCCCCAGATGATAAAATAGGGCTGAAATGCCTGGGTACCATTTCGACCATCTCTTGCATTTTCTTCCCCCTTGCACTCCAATTTCTCACGCTTCTATAAAGCTCTTTGGCTTTGCCTGATTTAGGTCATAATATCTGGAGGAGAGAGATGTGGAAAAGGGCACACACGCCTTTGACACTTCAAGTATGAGCAAAAAGCACCAGCATTTGAGGCCAGTGATACGATAATAAAGGCAATAAAACCTCCCACTGTATCTGGGGCTGAGGAGGTATTTTCCCTCAAAGCCACAGAATAAGTACTTAACAAAAAGCATCTCATTTTCCTCTTGAAGTTCAGTGCTGAGCTGCACTGAAAGGCAGACACTGGGCTTGCTGAGACTCCACAGCAGTGTGAATTAATGGATAGACCCTGCTTTTCTTCGAAATCTGCTCTTTCCTCCAACAAGAAGGGGTGGGGAGGCCCTGGCACAAGTTGCTACCCCCTCCCTGAGGGTGCCCAAGGCCAGGCTGGAAGAGGCTTGGATCACCCTGGGATAGTGGAAGGTGTCCCTGCCCATGGCAGGGGGTTGGAACTGGATGATTTTAAGTTCTTTCCCAACCCAAACCATTGTATGATTAAGGAGTCAGTTTGTGCTCAGTGCCCTGTGTCCCAGCCCAGGTCGATGACACACAAAGGAAAATCTGGTAGTTGATATTTTAGCTTAACACACAGTGGAGGTGGATATATCAGCCCATGGACACCTGAAAATTCACCCTCCCTCGTTTGAGGTGATCTGTGAGCTCCCCTTGCTGTGAATCAGCACAGGGGTCAGCTGGGCAGGGCTGGCTGAGTCAGAGCAGAATTAAACCCTGTGCACTTTGTGTGCAGTGCTAAGTGTGCCTTGGGGAGCTGAGCAGCACCAGGATCTCAGTCCCCTTCTCCTGGCCCTGTGTGTCACCTCCCACTGCCACGGGGAGCGGGGAGCAGCAGCCACAAAGCTTCTGCAGAAATGGAATTGATCTCTCATTTGATCTCCTGGCATCTGTAGCACCCTCAGTGTGTGACTCCAGCTGCCATGGCTGACCCAGGGCCAGGAGTTCCTTCTCTCCAGGCTGCAATTTTTATGGCTTTGCTGCATGATTTTTCGGATGCAGGTGGGGTTTTGAAAGAAAAAACTCCCATAAAGTTTATAAAAATTGCTAAGGAAAAAGTAAAAAAAAAAAAAAAAGGCATTGTTATGATGAAACACAGAGAAACCAAGGAAGACATGGAAGATGACTCACTTTTTAAAATATACTTTGAAAACCATGGCTGAGCCCCCAAGACTCTGGAAAAAAACTGAGTGAATCATTTCACCCCCCAGTGCACGGGTCAGGAGCTCTGCTTAAAAGGAAAGAAAAAACCCTCAGATCATCTGTTCTGGTATTTCTGCCACAAACTGGTACACAGAGCCAGCAAGCAAATGGTCCCTGTGTTTATTTGCCCTTTTAGGTTTTAGCAGTGCTGTCTGCAAATCCCCAGTGCAGCCTAAAAGAAAAACTGAACAGAAAAAGGCACAGTCTCCTGGAGAGAAATTAATGGGAAATGGTATTTGCTGGTTACAAGATATTGCATCATCTTTTCCATGTTGTGTTTGGGTATCTTTGAAAAGAAATTTGGGGTTTTAGTCCTGTAATCCCAGCTCTGGGTCTCTGTGCAGCTGCTCCATCCTGGCTGTCTGTCCATCTGTCTGTCCTGGGGATGCTGGGGGGGAGCTGCTGGCCCTTCCCCATCCTTTGTGGGGGTGAACTGGGGCTGTGCAGGCACCCTGAGCCATCATTTCCATCTTCCTCTGCCTTCACCTTCCTCTCCCAAGCACGTTTGTGCCTGGCAGCAGCAAATGGAGCGTTTGCTTCCCGCTTGATCCTCGTGATGGGCTCTGGCCATCAGCAACAGCCTCTGGCTCCATCTGAGCCTTCCCTGATTGAGTGCTTGACCTCAAAGCGAGGCGAGGGAGCTGGGATTGAATTGTCCCTTTGATGTCTGAGTGGAGGGATGGCTGAGTGGAGCAGTGTGTGCTGTGAGCTGCTCCAGGCACTGCCATCTCCCCATGCTCCCCCTCCTCACTATTCAGCAGGGAGAAAAGTGGGACAATGTGGAATTTCTTTGCTAACAAACACCCTGCCTGGTGCGCCTTGGAAAACCTTTGGTCAGGAGAAGGAGCTCCCACCGTATTTTGACTGCAGCTCAGAGTCACAATTTCTGGTGAATTTACCAGGAAAATGTCACCAGAGCTGTGCTGCTCCAGGAGGATGGCCCAGCCCTGACCCCCTTACCCTGCCACAGCAGGGATGGATGATGGATGGATGGATGGATGGATGGATGGATGGATGGATGGATGATGGATGGATGGTTGTGTCCATGCTATAGGACCAGAAACCTCCTCCTGTGCTGGGCCATGATTCTTTGTCCACCATAAGGACCTGGGCAGCTCCAACCTGTCCCAGCAGCCACAATGCTGGGCTAACACAGCCCAACCCCTCGTTTCTGTGCCAACAGCAATTTGGGCCCTTCCTCCACAAGCTGGTGCCTCTCCCTCTTCATTTTAACTGCTGGAAAAGGCTCCAGTGAAAAGGGAAACGCTTCAGATGCACATCATGTCTTTGGTTGCTCCATATTTATCAACAGTGAATAACAAACCATAATGACTGCACTTCTCTAATGACCATCATCATTACAGAGGGAACATGGAGAACATGTGCAAATGAATCATTAATTACAGGCTTTTAAGCGCTATCCTCTTCACACAGATGTTCAGAAGGCGAGTTTCCGAGCAGAAAGGGAGAATCCCTCTTTGTGGGGTTATTCTGACAATAAATTCCTCCCCTCAGCACAAGTTGTTCCCAGTGTTCAGCCCCGAGGCCCCGCTGGCAGCTGCTCCCTCCCCGGGTGCTTCAGCCACCCCTCCCGTGTTCCTTCTGCATTCCTCCACCCCTCAGCCAGGTTCAGGGATGTGTGCACAAAAGGAAACAGAAGAGGCTTTGAAGGGAACTTCTGAAAATGGGGATTTTCCCTGTTATCTGTGAAACACAAACCCTGGTATCGCAGTCGCATCATCAGCGCGATGCAAAACGGGTCTTTGATGTTGCCAAGTGCCTCTGACGTTCAGCAGGGGAGCATTTATTTGTTTAAAACATTGCTCCAGATAAAAAGTGATAACTCTGCTGAGAGCCAAGTCATGCCCATAACAATAAATAATCATTTGTCTTTAAAGATAAGCCCTTCCAGACTTGTGGGCCTGTTTGATTTTGATTGAACTAGTCCCAGTTCCTGACTGTTGGCCACACGATGCATGGCCCACCTTTCCTAATTAAATGAAGGAAAAGTATCTCCAGGTTCCTCTCTGCTCATTTGGACCTACCCTTGGAAGGGTTTTCAGCACATTTTTGGAGTAGCAATGCTGTCGTTGTCATGCAGACAGCACGAGGCAAAGAGCATGGGGAAGGCTCTGCCAAAAGCCCATTTCTGTTGTAATTTCTGCAATCTGTTCATTGCCAATTCTCATGGGGAGGTTGTACCCATATTGTCAATTCCTAAGGGATTTCAGCCAATTTTTTTTACATGAGAAACAGAAGAAAGTGTTTCCTTACCTTAAGGCAGCTGTTTGGCAGATCATCTTCTTCATTCATTTATTTCTGCTCAGCCCTGGTGAAATACAGGCTGTTCAATGCAAACCTGTGCAGTGAATTACTTTACCCTGACTGATCTCTTTGGGGAAGCAAATTGGTCAAAATGGCCAAATTTTTAACCACTCCAAAGCCATGGAGCTTGCCCTGCTCAGCCAGGCTGTGTTCTCCTGTTTTTATTGGAGATGGCTTTGCCAAAGCAAGGGTGAGGTCTGGCCCCCCAAGGGAGTTTTCACCCAGAGAAATGAAATTCATACACACTTGAACATTAATATCAACCAGCAAGGAGTTTCTGCTGGAGTGGGAGGGGAGGGAATTGGTGCAGGCAGTGGAAATCCTGCCTCCCGTTGTCTCTGGGAGATGCCTATCATTTGTCACTGGAATTTAATATAACAAGATGGTGAGATGGGCAAGTGCTCAAAAGCTTCAGGAATAATGGGTTTGAATTATGATAATGGCCCCCAAGGCAGATGACAAATAATTTATGATCCCCTAAGTATGGCAAAAAAAAAAAACATTTGCTCCATCCACCGAGTCTCTGATCTGATTTTCCCTTTGAGAAATGTCTCCGGTGCTGTGGACAGAGCTGCTGTGGAGTAAAATCACCAGACTGGAAAGACTCAAATACTTCTGAGCTTAGACAGTATTTTTAAACTGAAAAGACAATGGCAATAAAGCAGGGAAGAGCTGAGGGCACTTTGTCTTCACAGCACACACAGACACTGTTTATTTTCCTTTTT
>WEIU01005624.1:56356-71998 GCA_013389925.1 Aegithalos caudatus | reverse complement strand
TTTCTTTTTTTTTTTTTTTTTTTTTTGTGAGGAATCCTCACAATCGGGAATTGATTTACAAAGCAATGAAGTAAATTGTTCAGCAGTTCCTCCTGAGTGGTTAAACAGGGGAATTGCATAAATTGGAACTTACAGAGCAGATGGGAACACAGCAGGGCAGGAGTCAGGCACGGGTGGGATGGGATGGGATGGGATGGGATGGGATGGGATGGGATGGGATGGGATGGGAATACTGAGGAAGAGGAGATGGACAATGTGGAGCTGTAGCAGTATATTTGAGCAGCTTAGGCCACAGTGTGCTCCAGCCGAACCATCCTTAGTCATTCTTATCAAAACCCTTTGGAATTTGTCAAGGTTACTAAGACATAAACTGTTCTAAAATAAGAAAGAAGAGGCTGAGAAGCAGAACACCAAGAGTGCAAGAACTAGATAAAGAAGGGCCATCAGGCACTAGACTGTGACCAATCATATTTCCTAAAAAGTGCACGTCAAGTAATGCGTGATCGTGCGAACAGTAGTCTTAAAATGTATAAATATAACTTAATATAAACAATAAACAGCTTCTACTTAATCATATTAATTAGTCATCCAAAAGCCCTGAGCTCCCAGGGGCTGCAGGATTGGGAATAATCCCAGACAAAAACCTGTCCTGTTTGTTTAACTGGGTTGTGTTCTCTCCTCAGTGGCACGGCCGGGCAGCGAGCTTCGACAGCCAGGGCTCCTGTCCCTCCCCCAAGCCACCCCCCACGCCGTGAGCCCCAGCAGGGACAGCAGAATGGGACTAAACCAAGTAATTTTTGCACTTGGCCTTCAGTCTCAGTGGTTGCCGAGGGGCGGTGGCAGCAGAGGGACTTTCTGGTCTAGTTGTAAAGTAAGTAAAGGTAGAAACCCGTTTTGTGGTCAAATATGTTCTTGTCTAATCTGTCTCCCAAGGTGATGTTATTTTTTTTGTGGCTTTTGCTGTATGGATCTGTCTCCAGAGGGAGAAGGTGGACTGAGACGTGTGCTGGGAGTTTTGGGCTGTAAAAATAAGGTGTAAAATAGTTTCTAGTGCGTGCAAAAGGCTGGGAAGGGGCCAGGAGGTGTCTGCAGAGAGCAGAGGTGGCCAGGACAGGGGACAGTGGCCGCTGGAAAGCCGTGGCAGAAGATGGGAGAGACTCTTCCAAGCCACCAGCAGCTCCATCCTCGTGGTCAGCCCCAGCCCTGCAGAGTGTCCCCAGGTTTCCTGTCCATGTAGAGGTGTCCATGAGCTCTTAGAAGTTTGTGCAGTGTGTACCCCATAATTCCTTTTGTCATATATTAAAAAAAAAAATGCTGTTGATTCCTCAGGAGGGGAACCCTGGGGTTTTTTTCCCCTGTATCTGAAGTCTCCCCAGAGCTATTTGCATGAACAGTTTCTTCAGCCCCCTTTGTAGCTGCTGCTCATCCCCCAGGACATCCCTGCGTTATCTGGAGTGGAGGGAACAGCGTTGCCACGGGTGGGATTCAGAAATAAAAGGGGGAAGATGTTACAGAAAAGGGTGACAGCCCTGCATGACCACTGGATCTCTATTTCTTATCTCATCCAAGTAATAAAGGGTGACCCAAGGGGGAAAGGGAAATACAGAAACATGACTGATGCTGAAAAAAGCTTCCAACCTTTTTTAAGACTGTCAGCACTTCCTTAGAGAATGAAGTTTCTCAGCCCAAGCTCTGAAGGAAGGTCAAGTTCTGGAAAAATAAAAAAATGAAGCTTTGCTGGTTCCTTGGCTGCAGAGACCAAGAATGAAGTTAGAATATCCCAAGTACTGGCTTTACAGCTAAATCAGCTGATCTTTATCAGCCAGCTGTGGATTTTGGACACTTTCTCATCCTGGATTTTTCTCTGAGTTAAGAAGTGCATTAGTGCTGTTTATTCCACCCTAATTAAATTAGGCAAAGGCAAATATTTTGGTCTGGAGGTAGAATTTGTGAGCGAGGCAGCGGGCTCTCCTCCCCTCAGGTCAGCAGGACTGTGTTCATCAGCCACAATCCTCAGGTCAACTTCAGTTTCCATTTTCCCAAATGTCACCACGTCACCCCTGGCTGCACATCACTGCTGGCAGAGAGGGGTGTTTGCATTGCTCCTGGGTGAGATGAGTCCTTTGTTCAGTGAAGGGTAAATACATCATTCCTCATCACACCTTGTGTCTTAATTCTCTTTATGTGCCACATGCTGTAGGAGCAGAAACTCAATAAAATTATTTTATTTGTAAGTGCTGCCCTGGCTGGTGAAATATTTCCTCCTGTGGAAGCAGGGCTGGTGTGCTGTGTGGGTTTGGATGGGCACAGGGATCACAGTGGGTGCCATAAAACGTGATAATGACAGAGCCTGGCAGGCTGTGGGGCTGGGCAAGGGCAGACTGTGTCATTTGGAGCAGACCTTGGCTCTGCAGCTCCTGCCTGGCCTGGGACACTCACACCATCCATCCCCGGGGCAGCAGCTCAGCACCAGCTGCAGCAGCAAAAAGTGTATTCCGAGCACACTGCAACAAAAAAAAGAGATAAAACTGCATTGGTTTCCCAGCACAGAGAATTCTGAGGGCTTCTGCTGGGGACCAAGGGCAGGACAACCTTTCTGAGCCCATCATCCTTCCTGGGAATGTCCCGTGTTTAATTAAGGGGAGCAGTTTCCGATGATTAAAACTGATTGACCCGGGTGGCTCAAACTGGCCCCGAGCCCTGGAGCTTTGCCTGGGCTGGAGGAGCCCCAGGGGAGCAGGGCAGTGCCCTGGCAGTGCCTCTGGCAGGTTGGCAAACCTGGGGACAACACGTCCCCAGAAGGAGCCCCAGCAGCCCCAGCTGATGGCACTTGACAATCTTTAATTGCAGCATCCCACTCAAATCCTTTTCTTCTCTAATCCAGGCTTTTTGGGGTTTGGCATTCTCCATATAATCTCCATCTTTTATCCCTTCCCCTTGTTATCGAGGATTTAGTCAAAACATACGTGGGGTTTGACACAAAGCTGCTATTTTTAATCCTTGCTTCACACAGATAATCAATTTCCACTCAATACTGGCTGTCACTTGCATTGCTGGAAAACTGGATCTCACGTTAGTGAATAACACCCACGCCTGGTTGGCTCAAACCACCCCCCCCTTTCCCAACATTTGTATTTTAAATGCTGAGATTTTACCACATCCCTCAGCCAGGGGATAATCAGCCCATTGTGTGTTTGTCACAGCCACTCGAGGAGATTGGTCACACTCCTGGGGACGAGCTCACAACACCAGGGCAGGCACTTCCCTTCCATCCAGGGGAGGGTTGGAGCCCTGGGAAGGAGCTGAGCCCAGCACAAGTGCCATGCCAAGATTTGTGGAGTTGTTTTCTTGCTCCTCACTTGCTGCCCTCGACCCTGTGATAGCAGCTCACAGAGATATTTCAATTCTCTCCAAGCAAAATAAGGAGGGTGACCCCAGGGCCACGTCCCACGGGAGGCCTGGCCATGCTGGGGCTCCTTTGAAAGTCACTGCAGAGGGGAGGATGCTGCTGCAAGCAGCCACAAATGAATAGCCTGTTTTATTGAGTACTGCAAGCAAAATAAACACATGGAGAATTCCCAGACCTGCCTTTCATTTTTTTTCCTCCTTTCACTTCAGTTTCAGTCTCACAGACTCCAATTTCAGCAGTGAGTGCAGGGAGGGTTGGGGACACTGGAGGGAGGGTGGCTGTGGTTGGTTTTACTGGGGACTTAGGGACAAGGGAAGTTATTGCAAGGGCTCAGAGGGCTGGGAACTGTCCCAGCCTTGCTTCTTCCCACCAGCTTGGGAACAAAACAAGTTGTATCTGAGAAAAAAAAACATGGAAAACCTCCAGTGGGAAGTGAGTTCCAGACATGGAGTCCCAGAACGGTTTGGGTTGGAAGGGGCATTAAAATCCATCTCATTCCATCCCCTGCCATGGCAGGGACACATCCCACAGTCCCAGGGTGATCCCAGGCTGGCCTTGGGCACTGCCAGGGATCCAGGGGCAGCCACAGCTTCCCTGGGCACCTCTGCCAGGGCCTCATCCCCCTCCCAGGGAGGAATTCCTTCCCAAGATCCAGCCAGAGTGAGATTCTCCAATGCTGGCTTCCCACTGATCACACTATTGTGTGATGGGCTTTTTTTTTTTTTTTTTTTTTTTTTTAATAAATCAGCAGCACATTTGTTTGGCAAAGGGAAGAATCTTGTCATAACAATTTATATTTAGTCTCCAAATGTGGCCTTTAATTGCTAATTACAGAATGCTACTCACAGGTTGGCACATCACACACAACAACAAAACAAAAAACCAAAAACCAGTGAGCAAGAGAACAACTGGGGGCTTATAAGGGTTTAAAAAATAAACAAATGTGATCTTTAATTACCTTAGAGGAAAAAATAGCAGCTAAGGAATCAAAGTGACTTCAGTATTGATGTTGCAGGGGAGTGTGTCACAGCTGCCACATCAAGGCTGTCCCCATGGCTGGGAATCACTTCTAGAGGAAGCTTTTGGGAACAGGGGTGGCAAAGCCCACCTGGATGCCAGGAGCTGGAGCAGGGACTGGCAGATGGGGGTTCTGGGGCTCTGAATCACAAACCCAGCCCTGTGCAGCTTCCTGGGGTGCTGGGAGCAGCAGAGAGGGCAGGGCAGGGACCCTGGGGACATCCTGGGGTCTCACAGCAGCTGCTGCCACTCCAAGGGTGACTCAGAGGGGACAGACTCAGGTTTGTGGCACAGGGCAACTCCAGCTGCCCTGCCCCCTCCCTGGGCCCAGATCTCTCTGTGCTTGGGTTTCAATTTTGTTTTATTTCTTCACAAAACCTTTCATTTACACATAATTCTTGGTTAGCCTGTAAAGAGCATTCAGTCAATGGGCTCAGTCCCAAACACATCCCAGTCCTCCTCCAGCCTTCATTTCAAGCAATGTCAGGCCAGATAATTTTATCTTTGCTTGCAAGATAATAAATTAGACAGAAAATTATATATAGCTCATTGGAGAAAATTACAGCCCTGATCCTCGAGATCCTGATCTCAGCCCTCTGCTTGTTCTTCACTTTTACTACTTCTGTTATTTGCCCTCCTAATGGTGCCTCTAATTAGGCAAGCCCAGGCTTCTCAATCTCATTTTGCCAGAGGTTTTCTCCCCCAGGGCCCTCGTTGTTCTTCCTGCCATTGAGATTATCCAGCAGAAGAGTTGTGCACTTATTTAAATGCTGGGTCAGGGATCTCATCTCTGCTTTGAATGTGTCACACAAGGATGTTCTCCCTGGGACTGTCATTTCCAGGGAGTCTCAGCTCTGGATGAACAAACCCATGGGGCACAGGGGGCTGGGATGCTCTTCCCAGCCCTGGATATCCCAGGAGAGCTGGGTTTGTGTCTCTGCACAGTGCAAGAGATGCCAGCTGGGTTAGGACAAGGGGGAATGGTTTTGAGCTAAAGGAAGGTGGATTTATTTTAGATATTGGGAAGGAATTCCTGGCTGTGAGGGTGGGCAGGCCCTGGCACAGGTGCCCAGAGCAGCTGTGGCTGCCCCTGGATCCCTGGGAGTGCCCAAGGCCAGGCTGGACAGGGCTGGGAGCAGCCTGGGACAGTGGGAGCTGTCAGGGTTGAAGCTGGATGAGCTTTAAGGTCCCTTCCAAACCGTCCCATGACTCTGATTCATCTGGCAACAAGAGTTGCTGCAGTTTGTTCCTTTGCTGGGGTGAGCATCACTCCAAAATCCACTTTGACAAGAAGCCAGAGCTGCAGGTGAGCCTGGGAGAAGTGGAATTTGTCTCCTCTTTGCAGATGCACAGGCTTGGATATTCTGGATTTCTGTCCAAGAGCCAGAGGCATCCCAGGAGCTCTGCTTGGCTCCCAAACCCTGCAGCCAGCAAGGCTACTTAATTGTACAAGAAATGTATTTTTTTCCTGGACTTTTCCCAAAGACAATTTGTAATTATATTTTACAGCTTCATATATATATATATATTTAAGACAGTGCGTTAGTCATGCAAATATAATTATATATTTTACATTCCCGTGTCATTTTTAATTAAAAACATGGTATTTAAAGCACATAGATTTCAACAATCCAATACAGGCTCCTATTAAAAATGCAGCTCGTTAAGCTAATGAAGTACCTGGATGGGGCAGGACGGAGGCAGAGCCGGTTCCGTTGCCGTGGGAACAGCCGGGAGCAGCCGCGGTGACCGGCGGCCCCCGGAATAACGGGGAAATGCGATTTGGGGACAAAGCCAGCCCAAATCCCAGCGGCGTTTTCCTGGCTGCGGTGCCAGATGTGCCAGATGTGCCAGGTGCCATTTCCCCAGGAGCTGTCGGGGGTGGTTGGGTGGTGATGCCAGAGCATCCCACGGGATCGGGATGTGGGGCAGCCCGGCCAGGGAAACAGCCCAGAGCCAAGCGGAGGATGGGGAACGCGACCCAGCCATCCAATTCACATGTGCAAATACTTTTCTGGCTCGTTAATTGCTTCCAAAGTGGAAGATTTCTCCTAATCTCCCATTAGCAGCTGCACATCCCTCTCCATTTCAAATTGCCGTGGTTGAGGGTTTCGTGGCTGTCGGCAGGGACAGAGTGGAGGAGCGGTAATTTTTTAATTAAGTCGCTTCGCCGGCGTTCCTCTCGGATGTCTGAGGCAAACGAGGGAGGATTTTGCTCATCCCTGGAGGCCACGGTGCCCACCCCTCCGGGGATGCCCCACTGAGGGTCCCTGTCCCCGCTCCGCTCTGCGCCAGCCCGGTGGGGACAGCGGTGCCCCAGGAGAATTCATTCCCTGCCACATTTCCCTGCCACATTTCCCCTGCAAACCGCCCGGGAGCAGCTCCGGTGATGATTCCATGTGGTTTTTCTGGGAGGCGATGGTTACGGAGAGCAGAACATCCCTGCTTGCTGCGGGAGCTCGGCTTTGCCTGCTGAGCCTGGAATTGCCCCGCGGGGCTGCTCTGCCCACCCAGGGATGCCCCCCCTGCCCCCCGAGTGCTGAGGGAATTCTCCTCTCCTTCCTCGGGATCCCGCACCAGGGAGCATCCCAGGGATGTGTTGGATTCTCCTCCTCGGGATCCCGCACCAGGGAGCATCCCAGGGATTCTCCCCTCCTTCCTCGGGATCCCGCACCAGGGAGCATCCCAGGGATGTGTTGGATTCTCCTCCTCGGGCTGCCCATCGGGAACATCCCTGGCGGTCGGGGCCGCCCTGGGGGTGCAGACCCAGCTCTGTTGGGCTCTGCAGACACAAACGGATGGTGCTGCCCTGGATCCGGACATTCCCGAGCTCATCCCTCCGGGGCAATGCCACCCGTGAGGCTCTCTTGGATGCTGCTGCTGCCATTCCCCCAAAAAAAAGTTCCTGGCAGCAGGAATGGAGCTGATGATGCAATTAAAATGATTATTTCCTAAACCTGGTTGTCCCTGCAAGCCTCTGGAAGTGGCTCTTGCAGTGAAGAGGGGAATGAAGGAGAACTGCCTGGTTTGCCAGCACGCAGCTGAGCATCCCAGGGGATGGTGACACTACACCCCAGCTGTGCAGAATTTCATGGGATTTATTGGTACTGATGTCTCTTGATTAAATTATATTTCTTTCTTCATTTATTCTCTAACAAGCTGAACATTTCAATTTCCCAGGCAAGCCCGGGTCGGGAATGGGAGGAGGAGGCAGCTGACACTGATATTGGAGGGGGCTCAGTTGGAGAGGAATACTTCTCATTTAAACCTCTGATTTCCTGAAAACCTGCACTCAGGGGAGAATTGACAATTCTGGATGAAGCTGAGAGCTGCAGTTTCCTGCAGGAGCTGCTCACAAAGCCCAGTGTGTCTCCATGGCCTGGGTGGTGCCAAGAATCCCCCGGGTTACAAGGCTTGGAGCAATTCCAGGTTAAAAGGGAACCAGAATCGTGGAATGGTTTGGGTTGGAAGGGACATTAAAGATTATCAAGTTCCAGCTCCCCTGCCACAGGCAGGGAAACAGAGCTTTCATTTTTTCCTCCCCTGAGCAAATCCATGGAAGTGCTAATCTTTGCACTATTTTCATTTTCAAGGGTTAAGGAGGCAATTTAGGAGAAACTCATTCAGCTGAGCAATTAACCAGTCAATAACCCACTTCTGCATTTTATTAAAAAGAGAAAAATTGATAATTTCTGTTTGTTTTGACCCTACCTCTGCAGTAATGGCAGCAATTTTCCAGGATAATCCCAGTTACCATGGTTATATCTCCCTCCAGGTCCTTGGCCACCTGCAGCAGGAGGACACAGGAGCATGGGCAGAGCCAGGGCTGCTGTGCTGGGGGGGAGCTGCTCCAGCCCCCCCAAATTCTGCATCCTTGTGCCACTCCAGCCTCCCCTGCCCTGCCTGCACCACTCACCCTTCCCCAGCCAGATGGGGGAAAGTCAGGAGGGATGGGAATCCCAAATTTGCTGCCTCCCAGCTGGGGATGAAGGATTCAGAGGCAAAGAGACAGAAAAATCTCTGTCTGATATTTCTTGGAGCTGATTCAGGATCCCTGAGCTGCAGCACTGGGAAAGAGACCCCAACTCTCCTTTCCCAGGGAGAGTCACTTCCCCCCTCAGCAGTTTTGCCTCAGGAAGAGGGATTAAAGCAGAAAATCCAGATCTATTCCAAAAAGGCACTGGGGAGCTGATTTTGAGAAGCAAGAAATTAAAGAACTGCTTAGCTGAATAGCTGAGCTGGTATTTTTCTGTCCTCAGGAAACAACTTTGATATAACAGCATTAGTAATAATAACAGCCCAAAGAAAATCCCAGTGAAATCCCATCGAGTGCAGGATGTGTGAAATCCCTGGGATGGGGCCAGGCCTGGCTCTTCCTCTTGTCAGCAAAATCCTTCCTGGATGGGATGGAGACACATCCCCACAAATGGGAGCAGCTCAGGGAAAGTAATCCATCTTGATCAAAGAACTAAAATAGGGGAAAAATCTGTCAGTGAATGAAACTGTCCAGAAAATATCAAAACTTGGTGTGTCACAAGCCACTGCTCCTCTGGCAGGTCTGAGCTCCCAGTCTGAAGGCTTCATTTTCATTCCTCCTTTCCAGGGGGAAAGAAGGAGCAGACAGGGAAGGATGAGAGGAGCCTGGGCATCCCCAGGCTGCCTGGGGCAGCAGGGATCCCTTTCATCCTGCAAAAATTCACCTTTTAGAAAGGAATTTCAGTCTGTGTTCCTCCCTTTGGGAAGGTGCAGCACATCTCAGCCAAAGGAAGAGGGGAGTGCAGGGGGTGGGAGTGCAGGGGGTGGGAGTTCTCTGGGGGCTTTGGGGGGCTGGGGAGGGATGAGGGGAGCTCTGAGCCACGGAGGATTTGACAGGAGCTGGGTTTGGTGTCCCAGGAGCAGGAGTGGGGCCAGGCTGGCCCCAGATGTGCCCAGATGTCAGCATCAGGAGCTCCAGCAGGCAGGGATGGCTGTGGGGAGGGAGCCAGGGCTCTGCCCCTCCAGGCCACAAGCCCAGGGAAGCTCTCCCAAGGTCTCACACCTGGCCAGGCTGTGAGCTCTGTGCAGATTATCATGTCTGAGGGCTGACCTGAAACCTCCCAGAGTGGCTTCATAACAGTGAGACAGCTTCTCTGGATGTGCTTTGTAAAATAAAAGGTTTTAATAATGACAAAAATAACAAATATTATCAAACAAAAGAAATAGAAGTCGAGCACAGTGTAGAGAACACTCTTACACTGCTAAGGCAGTCCAAAAAAGCACCTGAGCACTTCTGTGCAGTCTTTTAAGCACTTGATGCTCCAGGTGGGCTTTGTGGCCCCTTGCCCAATGAAACTGGCAGCAGATTTTGAGGTACAGGTCCAGGCATCCAGCCAGAGTCTCTGCTTGGCACCTGGCCAGCTCCTGGGAAAAGAACATCCAAGTTTCTGGGTCCTTTGTTAGAACAGCAAGAGGTGAGTCCCAAACCTTTCCTTCTTTGGAAACACCCCCTAAGGTGAGGGTGCCTTTACTGCAGCTGTGCCTGCACCCCAGGGCCCTCCTGTCCCCAGAGCCACAAACTGACTGCCAAAATCAGAAATCCCAGAGCTGGGCTGGAGCACTCACTCCTCATCCCTGTGACCCAGCACAGATCCTGCTCTCAGGGGATGATTTCCCTGTCAGGAGGCCGTGGGGTGAATCTGGTTTTGTTTATTCCCCGTTCCTATTAAGAAATGCTCTCAGTGAGCTGCTGCCTCCCCGTGTCCCCCCTCAAACTCACCCAAGCCCTGGTGTCCCCCCAGCCCTGCTGGGACCCCTGGGGGGGATTTGCTGCCTCCCTTTGCTGCCTCCCCACCCCTGTGTGATGAGTTACACCTCAACCAGATGTTCCGTGGGCAGGAGAACCTATTCGAAGTTAAAAGCCAGTGATTAGAGTTGCCAACCAGCCATTAAGAAAGTATTAAATGGAGAATTATCCCTCTCTTCCTGTTTCAATACAATGGGAGCTTCATAATGCACTTGTTTAAGTTGCCTGGTTTTAATTTTAGCTCCTGAGTTTCTAATAGGACACGCAGAGCCATTTCACTTTATCAATAGCTCCTGTGAGCTGGAAAAGAGTCGGGGAGGGGAATAAAGTCAATATCCTTGAGAATGAGACAAAGGAGAAAAAATTAGCCCAAAGATCTCAGTTTCTCTTCCCCACTGATAACACAGCTTCTCAATTTACTTGACCAGATTGCCTTGCAAAGAGGAGTATTTTTCAAGAGGAGCAGACATGAAAGGGATTATTACTTATAGAAGCTCCTCTTTAAAGAGATAAAGTATTTGGCAATTAAAGCAGAAGGAGCTGCAGACTTCCCAGGCCCATTAGCATATTTTTCACTAACCCCTCCTTTTGGGAAGGATGATCCCACTGCCCCTGCCCGGGTGAGCCCTGGGAGGGGGGACAGGAGCGACCCCAGCCCCAGAGCTGCCTCCAGGGGCTCTCTCTGAGGCACTGGAGGATGGCAGGGACTCAGCTCTGGCAGGATGAGAGGGGTCACCCCATCCTGGAGGCAGCTTGGGGACAATCTCTGCTCCTTGTGACAGGGACAGGACACAGGGAGAGGAAGTTTATGCTGGGCATCAGGAAAGGTTCTTCCCCCAGAGGTGCTGGCACTGCCCAGGCTCCCCAGGGAATGGGCACAGCCCCGAGGCTGCCAGAGCTCCAGGAGAGTTCCAACAGCGCTGCCAGGGATGCCCAGGGTGGGATTTGGGGGTGTCTGTGCAGGGCAGGGCAGGACTGGATGATCCCTGAGGGTCCCTCCCAGCTCAGGACATTCCCTGATCCCATGAGCTGGGAGCACCCAGAGTTGGAGGCTCCTGGTCCCCACCCGTGTGACAAAGTGCCCCCAGCTCGGAGCTGAGCCACCCTCGTGCTCACACACGTGGGGTTTGTCTCGCTGTTTGTCAGCAGATGGAGACCAGGCCGTTCTGCTTCACGGGAGCCATTCCAAGCATTAATTAGCTGATGTTTCCTGAAGTACTTTGAAGATGCGGAGTGTGAGATAAGTGCCGTGCTCCAGGAGCCCACGGGCCACCGCAGTTATTTCGTTATTCCCCGTTCCCAAAGCGTACAAAACAAATCCCACAGGAGCTTGTGGGGCTCTGACAGAGCTGGGTCGGGGAGTGGCAGCTCTGCCCACGGTGCCCAGCACAGGGAGGGCACCGAGGAGGGCACGGAGCTGCTCCAGGGCTGGAGCCAGGCTGGGAGAGCCGGGGATGCTCACCTGGAGAGGAGAAGCTCCAGGTGTCACAGGGAATGCAGGTCTGACTGGGCAGGACCTGTTCCGTGGTTTCTGGTGCAGAATCATTACTGCCCCATCAATTTTAATTCAAGCTGGAGAAATCATCGGTGTAATTATTTACTACTGTGAGATTTCTGAAAATTATATTTCTGTTACTGCCGTTATTGATCTTGAAAAGGGCCATAAATTAACTTGACAGTTCACAGAGTCCTTCACACTTGGATAATTTCTCTGCTTGACTTGCACTGTGTGTTGAACTTTCAGCACCAGCCAATTACAGTCATTCAAAGTGTGGATTTGAAGATTTTTCTTACGCAACAAATTTGATTTTAATACCAAAGAACTCGAGGCAAATACCAAGTGCCCTCCATGTCACAGAACAGTTTGGCTTGAGCTGGGCACAGGGGGATGCTGGGCAGGCTTTAGGGTGGCAGGGGGGTGACACAGCCCTGGGAGAGCCCTCAGGGGCTTGGCAGTGGTGCTCCCCATGGGGCTGGCACCTCCCTGGGGTGTCCTGGCAGCTCCTGGGCCCTCATCCCAAAGGCAGCCTGGCACTGGCACCAGCAGGATGCAACCCTCACCCAGCCAGCCTGGCCCAGTGCTTGTACCCAGGACTGACCTCTGATGGGAAAAAGGGACCAAAACAGCTCCTGATCCACCCTCTGTGCTCTCAGGATGTTGTGATGTGAAAAATCACAGCAATCCCCGGTTTCTGGGGGGCCCAGGGACAGAAAGGGGGCAAATGCTGCTCCCTGCAGGGGTGTGGGGTGGGGGAGAGCAGGAGGGGCAGTCTCTGCTGGGGTGGGAAGGACACAGCATGGGGGCAAGGTGGGGCTGCCCCAACCCCCGAGGGGCTCCCAGCACCTGCCCTGGGGCTGCTCTGTGCAGGAACTCAGTGCCAGAGGAAGAGGGAAGGGGATGGGGCAACCCGGGCCTTACATAAGGTGGAGATTCTGTGGCTGCAGGGGGAAGTGGCCAAACAAACTCAGTAAATCAGCAACATCTGGGGCCTGCTGGCTGGAGCACCGCCCCGGCAGGGGAGGGAAATCTCCTCCTGTCCTCTCAGATTAAGGGATTTTGCTGTTTGCTCACAGTTTTGTACATGCAAAACAAGCTGGCCCTGACCAGCAGCCTGCCCAAAGCCTCATCTTCCATCTCTGCCCCAAACCCTTCCGAAACCCTCACCCAAAGCCCCCAACACAAACCCCTGCCCAGCCACCCACCCGAGGTCTGCCTGTGCTCGCTGCTGCGAGCCCTGCAAGGACACCCCACCCTTGGGAAGTGTCTTTTGGGGTGTCCCAGGGGCGAGGTGGAGCTCAGGGCCCTGCCAGCCCCACGCTCCCCCAGGCAGGTGGCTGCACTTCTCTGCGTGCTATTTATTCATTACATCAGAAAAACAAAACCTCGTTAAATTAGTCCAGGACTCCTCTGGGTGCTCCCAGGCGGTGACACCCAGCGCTGGGAAGGGCTGGCTGGTGGCAGAGGGGGGTGATCCAGCATTTCCTCATTTCACAGTGCCAGGAGGAGAGGCCGGGCCGTGCTCCCCGCTCACACCTCCAGCTTCTTCTTCATCTCCATGCGGTAAATGATCTGGTAGCCGTCATCCCAGGCGTAGATCTGCCTCTCTCGGGGGCTGTACTTGAGGCTGCTGTGGGAGCCGTAGCGCTTGGGGAAGTACACCAGGGAGGCGTCCTCGGGGGCCAGGGTGCCGCTGACGTCGAAGACGCACTGCACGCGGGCGCGGCTGGGCAGGCGCGTGTTGTACACCACGTGCAGCGCCCCGCACACCACGAAGGCGCCCTCGGCGTTCTCCCGCGGGCACGGCGTGTCCCACATCTGCTCGATGTCCAGCGAGGCGGGGTCCAGCTTGGCCAGGCACATGTTCTTCTCGTCCTCCTTGGTGGCGTAGACGGCCCAGAGCCCCTCCTCGTCCGCAGACACCTCGATGTAGGTGGAAGGGGAGAGCCCGAAGACGGGGATCTGCTCCTCGGCCGGGAACACCGAGCTGTCCACCACCGTCTTGTTGGCCAGGTTGAACTTGATCACCTGGAAGGCCAGGCCCTGCTGGCGGATGTAGTAGAGGTGCCCGTCGTAGACGAGGTGGCCGGTGCCCACCCAGGGGTAGGGCAGCTTGATGCGGGCGGCCTTGCGGGTGGCGGAGAAGAGCGTGAACTCCCGCATGCGGGGGAAGACGTACACGGTGTCGTTGGCGGTGCCGTCCAACACGTAGATCTTCTCCGAGCTCCCCGCGGCGTCCTTGGTCCAGAGCCCCGAGGCGCTGCCGAAACGCTTCAGGATCTTCATGGCCCTGACGCTGGCGATGGTGTCGCTGCAGTCTGCGGGAGCAGGGAAGGAGTCACTCCTGTGACAAGAGCCTGGGAACAGCCCGGCCCTGCAGTGGGACTGCTGCTGCCCTGCGCTGGCTTCTCGCTCTGCCCCATCCCTGGCCCTGGCTGAAGGGGTTTAAGTGCATCCCTGGTGGCATTGAGAAGTCCCCTAGTGCACCCATGCCACCCTCACCCCAGCCCTGCCCCAGAGTCACACCAGGCTCCAGCCTGGGGTTTAGATGCAGCTCCCAGGTGGGAGGGATGCAGGAGCTTGTGCCAGAGACACTGAGATGCCCTGCTGGGACACAGTGCCCCGGCCAGTGGCTGGGGGACCCCTGGACTGGGCTGGGGAGGGTCGGGGTAACCCTCAGGTAACCCTCAGATCGGATCAGCACCCAAGGAGCCACAGCAGCCCCTCACCTGTGAGCTTGTTGTACTTCTCGTTCTTCCTCTGCTTGGCTGTGGCCACCTGCTTGTCCATCAGCGTCTCATCCACCTCCACGCAGGGCGGGGCGGGGTTCTGTGTCTCCAGGTAATCCACCTCCCTCTCCAGCCGGTCCACGCGCACGGCCGCGCTCTCAGCCTCCGCCCGCATCGCCTCCCGCTCCTTCTCGGCCGCCTCCAGCATCCCCAGCACCTGGTTCTTGAAATCCCGCAGCTCCGTGGAGTAGCGGCTGCTCTGGTCGTGCCACTGTGAGATCCTTTCCTGGGGTGGCCAAGGGGGACACTGAGGTCTCCAAACCTCACAGCGTGCCCGGGCTGTGGGAGCCCCCGGAGCCACACGGGGCTCGTGTCCCTGGGTCCCTTCCCACCCTGTTCCTGCTCCTGTGCTGCTCCCGTGTTGCTTCTGCAACGTTCCCAGACCCGGGGTGCCCATTCCTGCAATGCTCTCACGATGTTCCCAGAGCCACGGAGCTCCTAATCTTCCATGATACTCCCAGACCCTCAGTGCCCCCATTCCCGTGCTGCTCTGCTCTCCTGTGACACCCCCAGGATGCACCAAAGATGTTCCTGAACTCCCAGTGTCCCCCACTCTCCCTCCATGCTCCCAGATCCTTGATGCCCTCGTTCCTGTGGAGCTCCTGCAATGCCCCTGCTTTCCCGTGGTGTTCCCAGACCCGTGATGTTCCCAGACCCGTGATGTTCCCATTCCTGCGGTGTCCCCATGGCTCTCCCAGCCCCGCAATGCCCCTGCTCCCACGGTGTGCCTGTCCCATGCCCGTCTCCCTCCCGTGTACCCTCGTGCTGGGCTGTGCAGGACCCGGCAGGGGCTGCCGGGGCACCGCACACCCCGCTCCGTCCCCATNACCTCCAGGAGGGTGAGGCGCCGCTCCACGTACTCCATGAACTGCTGCTGCTGGGCGCGCAGGGCCGGGGCGAGCAGCGGCAGCAGCAGCAGCCAGCGCCAGGGCCCCATGGCCGGCAGCGAGCGCAGCCTCCACCTCAGTGCTCAGGAATGCTCCGGCCTCCCCGGCCCTTATTGCATCCAGATGTGCAGAGGGAGGGGAGGCTGCTCCTTCCCCGCAGGACAGCCCCGGGCGCTTTAACCCCTTCGTGCCCCAGCGGTGCCCGCAGCGCCCACCCAGCGCGGTGCCCCCGAGCCGGGGATGGGGCGGGAGGCCGGGGA
>WEIU01005624.1:31997-55771 GCA_013389925.1 Aegithalos caudatus | reverse complement strand
AGGCGAGGTGACCCCAGCGCCGCTGCGGGGCCGCTCCCACAGCCCCAGGACGGGGTCAGCCCGGCGGGGACGGACGGACGGACGGACACTGCAGCTCCGTGCCCTGGATGCAGCCGAGCCGGGCCCTTCTCCGGGCATGGGCCGTGGGCAGGGAGCGGTGGGAGCCGGGGCCGATCGGAGCCGGGGCCGCGGTGCTCCGGCGGAGCGAGTGTGCCACCTAGCGCGGCTGCATCCCAAACGTGCATCCCAAACGTGCATCCCAAACGTGCATCCCAAACGTGCATCCCAACTGTGCATCCCAAACGTGCATCCCAAACGTGCATCCCAAACATGCATCCCAACTGTGCATCCCAACTGTGCATCCCAAACGTGCATCCCAAACGTGAATCCCAACAGTGCATCCCAACAGTGCATCCCAAATGCGCATCCCAACTGTGCATCCCCGGTCCGCAGCCCGCACCCACACCCTGGGTCTCCATCCCTGGGCACCTCATTCTGGATACCCCCAAACCCCTCTCCCCGCCCCCTTAACAGACCAAGTGACCAAATGAATAGAGTACAGAAAATTAACCCTTTTTATTGATGCATTGCAATTGTTCTACATTTTTACCATATTATGTAGAAAATACTTAAAATACAAGCTACTTTGTAAAACCAAAGACAAACATTGAATCCAAAGATAAACTATGTTTTCACAATGGACCCTTCTCCCATATAGTTAGTATTAAATTTTTAAATATCTATTTCTTTTGTTAAAATGATTTTTACATACCCCCTAAGTACATCAGCAATACAAACATAGATCAGTAATTGTCAGAAACTACCTGTATCTAGCGGCTTGTAAAAAGGAAGAGCACAACCATAAAAGAAAGTTAAATTTTACACAGTAACTAGCATATCAAATACATTTAATAAAGTAGGAATTCCATTGCAATATCAAGGATTCAAGCAGAAATACTAACATTACATATAATGTACTGCTACATGTAGTGAGATAGATATAGTTCAAGCTGAATCTGAAATCACACATTATATAAAGTTTAGCAACAAACAACCATGTGGACATGCGGCACCATTCAGAAGTTTAAATAAAATTAATAAAAAGAAAGCAGGGCTGTGCCAATCCTGTCATTTAGAAGCAATTTAGTTTCGTGTACTAAAAGAAATTGCTGAGTCAGAGGTAAATTACTGCATCCCATCAATTAGGTGCTAAGCAGGAAAGCCTCAGGAGTTGCCTCTGCAGGGGCTATCACAGCTGCAAATACAGGTCAGGTAAGAGAAAACTGATTGAACAGCTCAAGAATCACACAGACAAACCTAGCTGGGACCACGGCTACCAAAGATTCCAAAGGTGAATCCCAAACTGGTTGTAAAGAAAATTAGAGGATGCCAATTCCTATCCAGAGATAGCAGATTTCTCTCCAAAAATGTGTAGCAGGCTCTGACAATGAGGAGAGTCAATTCTTGAACCCAATTTGAGGCTGGATATGCAAGGGAAGAAGGGATGTATCTCCTTAGAGCAGAACACAATACACTGAAATTGGGCATCAGATACTGGGGCCAGACTGGGAGGCCCTGGCCCTGCTGGGGTGGGGTTTGCTGTGTATCACAGAGGAATCCTGGGGTACTGTTGGACAGCTTGTTCCAAATGGAGCACGTTTGATTTTACCTTACATCATTTCCATCTCATCCTCCCTGTCCCAACACTTCTGGGCAGTGGAGGACATGACACCGTGCTTTGGGAATACATTTGATTGGGATTAACTCTGATACAAGGTCTCTAAGCGGGCATTTCAAGCTGCTTTTTCTAGGGGAAAGTGGGCAAGTTCTCAAAATCATTAGCAGATTTTGCTAGAGGTCTTTTTCACTTATTTTTTTTTCTGTTGGCGAAGTGTTTTCCATGAAGTCCTATTTGCGAAACAGGGAGCTGGAGCTTGGTTTGCCTTTTGGTGGAAAGGCACAACTCTGTACCCAAGAGGTATCTCAAGGCAAGTACTGAACACAAGCAATGTCAAAAAAAGCAAGAAAGTGCCTACAGCAACAAACAGCATCGTTTGCAGCAAGGACGTGGCACAGCAAGGTTGGAATTCCGCAGGCTGGCGGAAGTGCTCCGACTACAAACACACTGAACATCTACGTGGGCTAATGCTACCGTCCAGTTCCACAGCCCTCCATCCCTCCCTGGGCCTCCCACCTGGGGCCAGTCCAGCCTTCCTTCCAGCAGGAACGTGGGCTTGCAGAAAGGGCCTGGGCATTTCTTGCCACGGCCAGGCCGGGACCGGCCTCCTTCCCGCTGGGACGGAACATAAACTGGGGTTCAAGGTTACCAAACCTTTTATTGCTGCAGTAACACGACCGCTCTAACCAGTTTATATCATCCTTTTGGACAAGATTTAACTCGATGTGTTAGGTGAGAAATAATTCCTAGTACAAGGGACCCAAGGAAACAAAGTGTAGTCCGAAACCTGCACTGATTATCCAAGGTGAGTATTTCCTCTGAACACTAACTAGGGCTACAGCTGACAGACCTTCCCAACAACTCCACGTTAGCAGTAGCATTATAAAACTTTTTAATGGTATTATGTGCTTTACAGCAGGCTCTCTTTGGTATAAATATTCTATCACCAAGCTAGCAATATTTTACACGACACGTCTGCTATTCCTGTGGGGGAAGGTAACGCTACACTAAACCTAATAAAAGTGATTGCACGTATTTAATCACTTCTGCAATATTAGACTAAACATTCCAATGCATTCCCAGCACTACCTTATTCGAAATGCACTGACAGACACTAACAGTACATGTGCCATTTCAAAGGGAAAGCTTCAAGGGGACGTCGCTTCACTGGGAACAAGAACGGAGCCGGGATGAGAGCGGTGACAGGGAGAGGGCTCTGCACCATCCTGCTGCTCTGGCTGGGGAAAGCTGGGTGGGTGAATTGCTTCAATTCGACGGGGGCTTGCTGGTCCCTCGTAAGGCAAGCTCACTGTAAACTCTAGTCACACTACATCATCATTTAAGGCACTACAATAAGGGGACACACCAAACAACTCTTCATCACACATACCTGTGCAAAACAAATCCAAGGTATCCTTTCCTCTCGTGAAGCTCTACTCCTCTCTCAGTGCTACAGTGATGAGCTCTAACCATTGCATTATATCACATACATTCCAACATGAATCGATTCATTTTGGTTTAAATACAAAGGATACAACACTTCCATCCCCAGGAACGTTTAAGAATTAGACAAACACTAAGTACAGAGTTCAAGTATAATCACTACACGTTTTGATTACAAAGACAGAACATTTGGGGTTAGCAGGAAGTTTTGCTTGTTATATTTTTCTAATCAATATGTACATATTTCATTTTCTGTAAAATATTAAAACACCACCAATACAAAACTTCTAAAATAGTTTTAAATTCAGTAATAAACTTTAAAATCTGGATTTTTTTTTCCTTTTTTCTTTTTCTTTCTCTTTTTTTTGTCCTGTTTTTTCTCTTTTGTTTTTTTTTTTGTTGTTGTTGCAATTCCTACATGCACGTACTGTTTACAAGTCTTATTAAGAGCGCTTTAGAGTAGCTGCTGACATATCCAGGAGGATACGCTCACAGGAGTATAAAAAGCTGTACACATCAATACAGTGATGTTTCATTGTATTTCAAATTCATCTCCCTCCTAAATGAATCACGTGAGGCAAAAATATGAAGGAAAACAGAACAAAGCAAAGCCCTGTGCTTCTGCGAAGGAATCCAGCTCCGTTATAGGGCCAGCATCTAACAAGCTGCAGAAACCAAATTTTAGAGCAATGCTGCATTATCCACTCTCAGCTGGAGACAACAACACCACCCTGACAGATCTGCTGAGCTCTGTCACACAGTGAGATCCTGAATACAGTTTGAACCACTTAGAAGAATTCTGCAACGAACACAATAAAAATTCAGCTGGGTTATGGAGAATTATCTAGAAAACAAAGCAGACTCCAGGGTTTACAGCACTCCTGAATGTATCGTGTTGCTGGCATAAGGCAGTTGCCTCTACCAGTCCTTAAACAAAACAGAAGAGTAAACAAAACACCTTTGACAGGAACATATATGGAGATCTAATGGCTTTTGCAGAACCAGCAATTTGTTAAAGACAAAACGAATTAGAGAACAGATGTTAAAATGGTAAATCTGATTTTAAAACTGCCCCAGCAACGTAATGAGATAAACATGCACAACATTTTTAGTGGCAACGTGGATTTGTGCAAGCTGCTAAAACAGAATCTGCAGATCTTTTTGTTTAAGTTACACAAGTTAAAAAAGACATCAGGATCTGTCTCTGAGACACTGATTTGACACCCCTTTTGATTAGCACAACAGAACAATTTTAAATAAACGTGACCATGAATTTTTTAAAAGCATCTATAAAAAGTAAGTAAAATTTTAAAAACTTAATTAGTGACCCTCGTACTGGTAACAAAGCATGCTGCTCAGTTAGCGACTGAACTCACCAGAGACATTTGGGAACAACACACAACCAGATCAGGGAGAAACACAAACCAGGCAGTCATTCCCAGGCAAAGGTTCACCCGAACTCCTCCTCCAGCCCCTGGGGCCCGTCCAGGACAGCGCTTCCCCGGCGACTACAAGTAGGAGTACTGGTTGATCTTGGTGGGGCTCAGCGGGTATCCAGTGTAAATAGCAGATCCTCTGGAAGCACCAATATAGGACTGGGGAGCGAACTGGTGTTGGTACTGGGCCGGGGGGACGTTGGCAGACGTCAGCAGGCTGGGCCCCACGCTGACAGGGACCTGGTGCACCAGGGTGCTGGGGTGGGCGGCGTAGGCGGCGTGGCGCGACGAGCCCTGGGGGGAGAACAGGTGGGCGATGGACGTGGTGGAGCCCAGCGTGGCCGCAGTGCTGGGGGCGTAAGTGTACATGTGGGGCTGGCTGGACAGGTGGGCACTGGCCGTGGCTGCTGCCAGGTGGGGATGCACCGGGCTGCCGTGCTGGAACGTGTAGGGAGCCTGAGAAATCGTTGATGTGAGGGGGGCCACGTAAGCTTGCTGCCGGCGTGGGACGGCGTTGCCGCTTCTCTCCTGGGAGGCCAGCACTGTGGTTTGCTGGTTCTGCAAGGGGAGGGAGTAAATGAGGTTAGTGCTCGTGGCTCAGGTGAGCGAGGGGCAGGCAGAACCCTCCTGAGAAACCTCCCTGTACTCCCCCCAGAGTCTGTCCTAGCCTGCACCACCCCAGAAGAGAATCAGCTCCAAAGAATGAACGATTGCAACCGGATCCTCTTGCAAGCTGGCTCTTCTCCCTGCCTCACAGGTTTCTGAAGCAGTCCTGAGGCACCCCCGAGGGCAGCAGAGGCAGGCAGGCTCACCTGGCTGAGGTTGAGGGGCTGCACGCCGTTGGTGACCACGCGGTGCGAGCGGTAGCCCGTGGGTGTGATGCAGCATCCTGACGACTGCCCGNCTCTTCTCCCTGCCTCACAGGTTTCTGAAGCAGTCCTGAGGCACCCCCGAGGGCAGCAGAGGCAGGCAGGCTCACCTGGCTGAGGTTGAGGGGCTGCACGCCGTTGGTGACCACGCGGTGCGAGCGGTAGCCCGTGGGTGTGATGCAGCATCCTGACGACTGCCCGCTCACCGAGGCCACCGGCTTGGTCTTACTGGTGCTGCTCAGGATGCCTGGAAGATGTCACAAGCTTAGTCCACTCCTCCCCTTCCCACGCTGGTGGTAACCAGCTCTGAGCACCAAACTGTTTCTATCACAGAGATTTTAATTACGATTTCAAATGAGACTAAGAAACCATCAGGAACGTTTACAGATCTTCCTAAATGCAGCCAAATGTGAACAAAAGGTAAGTCTATCAATGGGCACAAAAACAGACCAAGGCTTTCAGAACAGCAGCTGTGAAACCTAAAGCTGAGAAAGCCCAAAACTGTGAGGATGAATGTGCCACAGGGACAGGAGAGCACAGGGAGATACCCACCTGAAGCCTGGGTGGCCACAACGCAGTCATTGAGCTGCATTTTCAGGGGTGGGACGATGATGGTGCGGGAGCTGGAGCTGTCAGCAGCAGCTCTGCTGGGCAGCTCCAGGGCCCCCCCAGTGCTCCTGAGCGAGGACAGGGGGTCTGGGGCGTAGGGGCTGCTCAGGGACGAGTCAGAGTCAGGGGAGTCGTTAACGGTGACGTAGCTGATGACGTTGGATCTCTGCTTCATACCCAAACTGCAGGGGAAAAAAAAAGACAAAATGCAAATGGGAAACATTCTAGCTTTGCCCAGCAGGTTACAGGTCTCCCTCTGTGATCTCACACCCTCCCTCCCTGTCAGGTAACACTCGGATTAACTACAGGCACAACGACACAAACACGTGATGGGGAATATTCTGTCTTATGCAGCTCTTTGGAGCCTGCCCAAGCTCACACCCGGTGTTCCCCACTCTCCCTGATTGCTGAGCTGAGCCCAGCCCAGCCCAAATGAACATCCCACCTGGCAGGTTTGTATTTGCTGTCCTCCTCCTCGTCCGTGTCGCTGCGGATGGTGATGACGCTGACCGGGGGGCTGGGGGTGTCGGGGATCACGATGGGCTGGGGCTGCTCCTGCACCGGGACCAGCACGTTGGAGGAGGAGGAGCTGGAGCGCAGGGGGCTGCTCCCAATCAGAGAGTACACCTGGGTGGGCACAGGCTCCAGAGATGAGCTGGGCCTGCAGGAAAAGCACAGCAGGATTCAGCTCCAGGTTAGAGGCTGGGACAAACAGCGTTAGGAATGTACAGGTATAAACACGCAGACATAAACAGAACCCCAGTGCAGACACTCAAACAGCAAAGTGCCACAGACAAAGGCACTCAGGGATGCTCTGAATGGGACTGATCCACCTGAACACTGCCAGAAACTGCCACCCCTCATTCAATTCTGTCATTTGCATTGCAATGGCACCAACAGCCCAGGAGGGTAAAACCCCTCTGATCAGGACAGTAAAGCACTTGGTCAACCACGTCCTTGCACTCACTGAAGTTAATATAATTTAAATCACTGACTACAGCACAAAGGCTTTTTCCAAGACATCTTTAAACGCAATTGTAGCACAATAAAGTTACAACCCCAATACCTCTGTGATCAGAAGATGCATTTTTCACACCATAAAGGCAATCTCCACAAACAAACTCGTGGCTTTTCTAGGGCTGGGAAAGGAAGCAACGCAATCCTTACTTGGCTGTGCTTGGTGCTGGCTGCTTGTTCTTCTTTGCTGGCACATTGCTGCTCTGCTGCTGCCTCACAACATGAGCAACCCCAACATTCAGAGGCTGTGCTGTGGCCAATGTCACGTGGTTGGTCAGCAGAGATGGCTGTTGCATGAGAGTGCTGTACTGATTTCCATGGGAATGTGCATTCCTGGAGCGGAGAGCAAACGAGAGACCCAAACCCCCATGACTCCACTGCAAGAACCACGAGCTGCAGCGAGGGGAAGGGAGGCATTGTGGGCACTGGGATGGATGCATTCCCACTTGGCAGGGAGCTGGAGCTCCTGCAATCCCTACCTCCAGTCAGCCAACTGCTGGCTGCTGCCGATGGTCTCTGGGATCACGGCTGCTGGCTGGACAGAGTTGTGCAAAGCAACCCCTGGGAGCTGCTGCCAGGTGGAAGGGAGCAGGATCTGCTGGGTTCCCCCCGGCCAGGCCTGCTGCAAAACAACAAACACAGACACCAGGCTCACTAGGCTTCAGTTCCTGCAGGGGCAGGCAGAGGTTTGTCCAAGCAATAAATGCACTGGGGTGGGTTGTTAGCTTGCAGAGATACGGCTCATCCTTGCAACGTTTTCAAAAACCAGAGGAATGAGCTTCCCCAACGTTTTGCTAATCTCTTTTATCACTGCTGTCACCTGGAGAAAACTGTGTTTATATCATGCTGCACATGCAGCCAGGTATTGCACTGCCAGGTGCAGCAGCACTGCTTGGGACCGTTTTTGAATGTAAATTTTACACCACTATTCCGCTGAGAAGTCCCAAAATATTAAACCAATTTGGTCTTTTCTGCTTTTCTGCCTCGCAGGGCTCACACTGAGAGAGGTGAGATGGTGTCATTATAGTGGAAATTCACCCACCTCAACTGGAGCATTTAAGAAAAGCCACACTGAGAGATAATTTAGTTACATGAAGGCAGGTTCAATTCATTAATATTATCAATGTTCCTGTCCAAATAAATTTGACAGCATAATATTTCCACGATTTTGATAATATATGGCTTTCTCTCCCGCAGCTTAAACTGCAAGACCTGCTGTTTTAAATTCAATATCTCTGCAAGTAACTGATCCACTGAGTACAAACACCAGTTCCGAACAAGAAGCCTTCAAAGCAGAGAGCTGCTAAAACCTCTGCCAACATAAGCGGAATAATAATAACAATAACATTGAAAAAATAAAAAATTAAAAGAGAAATATGTTAAAAGTCACACCATGCGTCTTTCCAAAAGCCAACACCTGCACAAGACAAAGCAGAGAGTTTAATACAGCAAGATATAAATTCCCAATGAGAGGCAGAAATCGGGCCTTCCAAGCGACGAACTGTTTTGACAGAGGAAGGACAAAAATATGCAAAGCTTAGCAAATGGCTAATGCAAACTCAGGGGAAGCAGCAAGGGAGAAGTGTTGGAAGCACTAAAGGTGAGCAAATTCACGCCAAAGGCTCCCAGAATCCAAACAGAACTAGTCAAGTCCTCCAGAGAAACTCAGAGTGCAGGCCTGGAGTCTGGAGACAGCCGGCTCTGATCTCCACTGCTGTACAGGGGAGCTGAACCTCAAGTCCACTGCACACACACAGCAGAACGGAATTTGCCTGTTGAATCAAAGCCCAATTACACTTTGGAGAACGTTGCTAACGACTCACTTGTGTCCCAAGCTCTGCTACAGTCACCCCTTGCTGTTTTCAGAGCCCAGATTGCAGCCTTTCAGCAATCACAATTGAACAGGAGGAAAGGAGCAGCACCCCTGGGTCTGTTTAGCTCAGAGCTGTGACCAGGAGAACCCCACTCTCCTGCCTTCCCATCCCCAGAACCAGGGAGCAGCTCACTTGGTTCACAAGAACTCAAATGAGTGGGTTTAAATTTCAGGACAGGTATGACTCGAGCAAACTCCGCTTCAGCAGAGGCCTCCCTCTCGGAAGAAAATGACATTCAAACTACCACTTGAAAGCCACAAGAAACAACATGGTTCACACAATGGAATGTGCTTTGAAGGACATGTGAGGGTACCAGCACTTCAGTGCACTGCAATGTTTTCATAAGCTTCACTGATCTGATTCTGGAGTTTTACAATGACTTCTTTGTGGCACTTGCAAAGTTGTTCTGATGCAGGTGCCAGAACACAGAAGAAGATAAATTTTGCAAACGTAGTATTTCTTAAAGGTGTGTTCATTCCCTTCCCCAATCCTTTTTTTAAAATTGTTCCAAATTACCTAAAAGCTATCTATTGCCATTTTGGATACTAGAGCTCACCTTTAATTTCAACCAAGAAATACATATCAACTGAAAGGATCTGTGAGGAACAGAATCTTTATCTGGATGAAGCAAGCTACGTGCGATTGGCTATAAATAACGAAAGGCCAGAAAATTATTGTCAATGTTCAACAGAGGTTAAGAGAAATCAACTGCCAGAGCAATACATTAAAGGATTTGCTGTCATTAGGGATTTTAGCCTGCGCTTAACGATCTGAAACATTTCTCCATACAAAGCAGCTTTACACGTGTTGCAAACAAAATATGGAGCTGACTTGCCAAGTAGGTCAAATTCTGGCCATCCAGGTACCTGTAGCAGAGTCAAGCTAAAGACTGATTCCTTTGTATTCCACAATCAAAAGGCAAAGGTAGGAGAGTAAGCGAAGAACAAGAACGATTACAACTCTTCTAGGGTCTAGTTTAGAAGAGCTTTCAGTACTGGGCTAGCAAAGGTAACAGTCAATGGATCTGGATTCTTTACAGAGCCACACTAAACGTCAGAGTCAGACAGTGCTTCAGCAATGTTGGGGAGGAAAACAACGAGACATTAAGATGTAGCAAGAACACAGCCACAAGATGGCACATGCTTCCATGCCCTCTGCAAGTCTAAGTTAAAACAAAAACTCAGTTAGTGAACACAATCAAGGGAGGCAATTACCAGTACTGCAGCCGTCTGTTCGACCAGCGCCGGCCGGCCGGCTGCGCAGTTCAGGGTAAAGGGCACCGCATACTGCGGCGTGATGGTGGCTACTTGAGGATGAAGAGTTGCTACCATTAGTGGTGTACAGCTTCCCTGAAATGTAGATCAGGCAGTGAGTGAAACACACGAGCTGAGGCAGGAAAGTGCAGGTCGCTGCGTTGGGAGGCAGGGCCGGGCCGGGGGCACCGGGAGGGAAGGCACCGACACCCAGACCCTGCAGCTCCTCCACAGGCACCTTCATGGCCCTGAGGAGAGCACCAGGAACTGGGAATCTCCAGGCCAGGGACACAGTTCAAAGCCAAAACAAGTTGGGGAAAAATGTGGGGATGGGAGCTCTGCGATGACACAGTTCAAAGTCAAAACAAGTTGGGGAAAAATTTGGGGATGGGAGCTCTGCAATGACACAGTTCCAAAATCAAAGTGAGCTGGGGAAAAATTTGGGGATGGGATCTCTCTCTGATGACACAGTTCCAAAGTCATAGTGAGCTGGGGAAAAATTTGGGGATGGGATTTCTCTCTGATGACACAGTTCCAAAGTCAAAGTGAGCTGGGGAAAAATTTGGGGATGGGATCTCTCTCTGCTGACACAGTTCCAAAGTCAAAGTGAGCTGGGGAAAAATTTGGGGATGGGATCTCTCTCTGATGACACAGTTCCAAAGTCATAGTGAGCTGGGGAAAAATTTGGGGATGGGATCTCTCTCTGATGACACAGTTCCAAAGCCAAAGTGAGTTCAGCTCCTGGCACTTTACTGGGTCCCACAGGGCAAGTGCCAGCCATGCTGCACTGGCCACAGCTGAGTGCACCCCGGGCAGCTCCCTGCACTTGCTGTCAGACCTTCAAATCCACACTTGGAACTCTTGATTTCAAAAGGCAAAACTATGGGATTTCATGGAAGGCACAGCAGGTCTTTGGTGTCATGAAGCAGCAAAGTTATCTGTGATGAAACCACCCAGACATGTAATAGTAGTCCATCAAATGTCTAATTAAAATGAGATTCTTGGTGTACAATTTGCACTCTTGGATTCAGGTGGGCCTTCGAGTGGATTCTGCTTTTTGGATATTGTGACCTCTATCATTAATGATAAGGAAACCAGCAATCACAGAATGCCACCTAAATAGTTGGACTGAACAAACTAAAAACTACTCCTCTACAAGGAAGTCAGTAAGTGCAATATACTGCCTGAAGAGCAAAACTATCAGAGTATGTGTTAATGCCAGCAGAAACTAAAACTATGCAAATAAATAAAAATGCACTTAATTATAAAGGCAACTACAATTTTTCAGTGAATAAAACTCGTGAATCACCAGGCACTTACTGTATATTAAAGGATTACTTTTTGGAAATTAAAATGGTTTTAATTTATGACACATTACTAATATTTAAAACAGCATTTTTAGAATGATTTGTGAATTTTGGTACTACATGTTGCTTAAACTGCAGAAATAGGTATGTCATTGCTACACATTAATTCACACTAAGAAGGTAACTAGCTGGATTCAGAAATAATTTTATTGATGTAAAGATGAAATTTTAGTGTGAGTAATCTGTGTTGTCGCCTCTGCTTACTGGGATCTCACTTCTCACAGCAATGATTTCTCCTGGCACGTTTTTAACGTGTAGGCAAAAATGACCAGCACTGCCTGTAATGCAGTGTCCATGCCTGAAAAATACAGCCTGTTTTTAGCAGCTGAAAACCACATATTTATTCCCACTATTAAATCAAACTCCTAAAACCAGGGAGGCACATGTCATAAAATAGTTCAGACTTTAAATATTTCAGAAAAACAAAACAAAACAAGAAAATATTGTCTTAAAAGTGACCTGCATTTAACCTTTCAGAGTGTCCTGAGAACCCCCTGCACTCAGGCAGGTTCTCCTGGAGGTGGAATTGCAGCTGAGCCTATGAGGGGTTTGGGGTGGGTTTTTTTTTACCTGTGTGAGAACTCCAGACTGGATCTGCAGTGGCTGTGCTGCAGGTGCTTGTGGCACAATTGGAACAGCATTTTCCATCCTGACTGGGAACCCAGAATGCTTTGTAGTTGCCTGAAGTCCAGCTGTGGAGGACAAGACACATCACTAAGCTGCTTGATTATTCTTTCATTTGTTTCCAAAAATCAAATTCCTACTGGGTAAGGGCAGAGGACAGGGTTGGATTAAGGGATAGAAAAGCTTTGATAAAATCCCAGTAGAAGACCCAGCTGAAGTAAATACTCCTGCATCCTGGGATCCTGCAGGGCCATGATGGACAGCCAGCCCTGTGGAGTCTGGTTTGCAGGAACACTAACACAGACACCTCATTCCAAACTGCTTGAGACAAGTTTAAAGTTCAAGCCTTACACCATCAGCTCCCACATCACAAATAACCCTGCAGGCTAAAACAATCCAGGTATCAGCACAACTACAGAACCCCCAGGGTGAACAGAGGCATGAACAGAGCTGCCTGTGCTCTGCTCACTGACCCACAACCTGCTGGTACCAAAAACCTGCATCTGAGGCTCAATTGCCAGATATTTGCTCTTGAGATAACAAACACAGCGAGACACACTGATTTTCAGGCAGGTCTGGCTCCTCTGCTCCCTGCTTTCTGTGGAATGCTGCTGTGTTCAGTTTGGGGGGAAAAACTGGTTGAGCAACCAGCTGGAGCCTGCAAGCCAGGCAGGCAAGATCCTGTCACCTGTTCCAGCAGGGCCTGGAAGGGGATCAGCACTGCCTGCACATGTCTGACCTGGTTCTGCACTCCCATCTGATGCAAGAGCCCCGTGTGACACCCACAGGGAGCTCTGCTCAAGTCAGGGCTTTCTCAGTTCGGTGCAAATCTCAACTTTCTCCACCCTCAACCGACTGAAACCACGGCATCACCCCGAGGGTTCTCAGCTTACTTTGAAAAGCAGGGGGACAAACAATGAAGGTTTGCTGGAAGGGGTCTGTCTGTGTGCAGATCTGGGTGGTTCCAGGCTGCAAGGAAACGCTCTGCTGGGCCACTCCTGCCACTGGGGCTGCAGAGGATGGGTACAGGGCAGACTGGTAGTTGAGCAGGGAGACGTCCGAGTTGGCCAGGGAAAGAGTAGCAGCAGCAGTGGAATTGGAAGCCAACACACTGGCCTAGAAAAAGAAACATAAAATCACTTATCTCTTGTAATCTTATCTCTCTTTGTTATAAAGCAAACAGCAGCAACCATCAATATTAAACTAGGAGGAAAGCACCTGGACAATGTTTTGGGTAAAAGGTTTAAGACAACATAGAACAAAAACCATTAATTACACCCAATTTACTTATGTTGCTGAACTGACAGATTTTCAATACATGAAGTAAAGAGGCTCCTTGGCCTGAGTTTTGGAAAATTAGACTTTGAGACAAGACTATGAATTTTGGAGAGTAGTTTAAATTTTGGCCTGAAGGCACCAAACCAGCCTACTCCATGTCTTTGATTAGGATAAAACAGGTGAAAGATGCTCTACCTGGTTGTGTACTGTGTTGAGCTGGTTGTTAAAGCTCATTGTCAGGTTTGTGCTTGTGTTAGGAGCAACGTGAGTGGTGAACGGGCTCTTGATCTGATTCACTGTATCATACATGTTCACTCTTCTCTTGCAGATCTCCATGTTCTGAAAGCAAGATTTCACACTGGAACAGAATGACAGAAGGAAAACATCAGAGTTGTGAAAACAGGACACAGATGTGACAGGTTCCCAACTTTATGCACGTGGTTTAGGCTCTTTCAAACCAACAAAGAATGTCCTAAAACGTGAAAAGGAAGCTTATGAACATTCCATTCCTTACACATGCCATTGCTATTTTCAGATCAGGCCAGGAACTGCAGAAAACAGCACTGACAGAAAGCTGGGAAGTGCTGCTCTGTGATTCCAGCAAATCCTGAAAACAAAACAACCCATCCAAGGGAGCTTACTGGTTACTGTGGGGGAAGTCCAGCAGATGTGCCATTGTAACAAACGAATGGTTCAAAGTCTTCAGTGGAGTAATTCTCTTATCTGCATCAATTGTCAACATTTTCTTCAACAAATCAATGTATTCCCTTCGGTCAGCCTTCTCTGCCAACATGTCAGTCCCTTCTAAGTCTGTAGACATATTCACCTGGAAAATCAAATGGGAGCAGTTCACACAAGCATCAAATTAACTGCTGCCTAACAATTCAATAACTTCACATCACACAGAAATATTTATTAAGCATTTCTGTCTCTTAGTCAGGCTCATTTCAGGTATCACAGTGCTAACACACTTGCCTTTCCATTGCTCATTCTAGGAAAGAAAGTCAAACTTCAAACTTTTTACCTGGTGGTAAAAAGCAATAGAAGATTTAAGGCCTCATGATATTAAAACCATTCAGATATTTCTTCATTTACCTCTAAAGGGAGAATGAAAATAAGAACAATCTGTAGTTCCTGTCACTATTTCCAATGTCTAATAAGAGGTTTAATCCTACATTTGAAGCAGGCATTTGAAGGGGCTCAGCTCTCCTACTGCTCTCCTATACTGGGAACAGGCTGGGCACACTCCTGCCTAACACTGAGGCATAAGAAAACACAAAACATTTCAAACAGGTTCATAATTACCATTTTTACTGTTTTTAATCCACTGGTTTCTGATGCAAATTGGCACCATGGTAAACCTCCATCAGTGCTCTGAGCTGCCAGTAGAAAAGGACTGGCTGCTCCAGCACAGAACCTCGTTTTTAGAGACCTCCCAAAAATTAAAGTTACTAAATTAAATGTGAAAAATTCCTGAGTTATCAGCGTCCCAAGATCCCCACACACCTGCGCCATATCATCCAAACAGTTGAATATATATTTCCGAGCTTCTTTTGATTTTATTCCTGTTTCCAACTCATGTTCTTCTGGGGTCTATAAAAGAAAACATTAGCATAAACTGAGATACTGCATATTGATAAGGAAAAAGCAGCAAGAAACTGCAGAGGGAGATGATCATTTGCTGCTTTCAGAAACACCAGAGGTCAAAGCCAAAGAGCCCTGGGATCCCATTCCCTCAGCTGGAAAGATCATTCATTGCAAAGCTGAATTAACAACAGGATGACTTCATTTCAAGGCTTCCTTGGGTAGTGCATTAGCCAAAAGAACTGAAGGTTTCTGATTTAGGAAGAGAAGAGGCTATAAATATTTTAAATCCCTCTTCTACAAAGAAGAAAATCAAAATTCCCTTCTTTTTGCTGCTCAGCTTTAAAGGCAAATCAGGCCTAAATCCCATTCTCTCCTGTCCTCTGCCAACCCATGACCAGATTCCTGTTAAACTAACAAACCCATCACAAAATACTCTGTATTTTACTGGTTGGATTGTCAGGAGATGACAACAAGATGACACACTTCCCTGAGAATGAGCAGCCCATAATAAGCACCCATTATCTCAGTGATGGAACACCCACTCCTTGCTGGTGCTATCATGCACTGCTGCTTTTGTCAGAGCAGCACCAGCAGCTCTGCACAGCTCCTGCAGTCACAGACCCCAAATCAGCCACGTTTCAAAGCCAAGCCTCTCTCACAGTGCTTTCAAAACCAGCTGGGAATTTCTGTCAAGCCCTCAATGAACAGGAGAGAATTGGGGATGGAAGAGCCAGACAAACCTTGAGCCTCCACAGTGGGTATCCCAGATTTGGATCTCTGTTAAAAAACCTGCTTGTTTTCGTTCCTGCACTGAGAAGATACTCTGCTGGAAGGCCTTGAGTTTGGGAAATGTAACGAATCTAGGAAAGAAAACACAAGAGTGAGGACTTCCACCAGAAAGAATTCACAGCTAATGGGGTGATTAACAGCCAGCTTTGTTCACAGCTAATAGGAAATTACCTGTAAAGAAAGACTGCCCAATATGCAGAACTGCAAATTAAAGGGACCATCCCAAGTATTTATAAAGCCACTTCTGCAATCACTCAAAAATTTTAGGTTTGAAATGCATTTTTCTTATTTGATGGAAATCCCAGCCCAGCCCATAAACTCATTATCCTAGAGGTCCTCTCACAAGTTCCACCTCAACTTTCACTTGCTGCTGCAGAATCTCAGAAAACATGAAAGCCAAGTCATGCCCAGTCTTCAAGGGCAATTCAGACATCAAAATGGGATGTCTGACACGAGCCCCATGAAGTCACACCTCAGGCTGCCTCACAGAGGGCTGCAAAATCCTGTCATTAAGCAATGGAAAAAGCAGCTCCTCCCCAGCCACCTACACGAGCAGATAAGGTTCTGAGAATGACACAAAACTCAGTGCACAGGGAAACCACCAGGCCCTACCTCAGCTACTTTAACTCATTCTTCTCATTAAGGTACCACCGTGTTTCCTTTGGAAATTTACAGTGCTGGCAAGATACATGACAAGTGAGTTTTCAAACTTAGTAAGTTTTCATGTATTTTATCACATAAGGAAAACCATACCAAGCACTGTAACAAGATCCCACCACAAAAACCCCAGTGGAAAAGCTACTCTGAAAAAAAACCCCCTCTCGTAGACTTTTTGTCCTTTTATAGGCACTGACTAGGCCAGGTAATAATGCCAAGTATCCACAGAAAGGACTAATTAGTTCAAGATGCCTCTCAGAGTCTTGCCCTTGGATTCCAAAGACACACTTTGCATAAAAACTGAGGGTTGCTGTAGGTATTAACAGGGCAGGGATGATAGGCTAGCTCTGTCCTCACACGGAAAAACTGCCCTCATGGTGAAATTACAGAGGGTGTTTCACACACACCCCTCACTTCTGCTTTGGCAGGAAGGTGTTTCAACAGCTGCTGGGTTTGGAAACCATGGGTTAACTGCAAATTGGCCCCTTTTTTTTGGGCAGGATACACTCAGCTCAAGTGAAAACACACAGAACTCCGTGCTCCCTGGCCAGAGACAATGGGAATATCACAGAGAGAAAATGAGCTCGGTGTGCACTGATGGAAGCTGCTGCAGGGCACGGGGGGGTCAGGAGGGTTTGGACACAGAAAATCGTGGTTTCAGCTGGGGATGCCACATCCCCCACGTGCTCCCTCTCACCTGGTCGTACTCAGATGCTCCTGGATACAGAGGCCAGCCCAGAAACAGCTCAGCAATGACACAGCCCAGTGACCACATGTCAATGGCTTCACAGAATGGCAAACCCAGGATGATCTCAGGGGCTCTGGGGAGGGAAAAGGAAAAGGCCAAAGTCAAATCTTTTACTTTGAAAGCTGCATTTCTTCCCTATAAACCACTCTGGGTAGAGCCCATCCAAGCACAAGTAAATCTGTGTGAATATAAATTATTCATTTTAAAGCAGAGGTTGTTTCCTTGGGTGGCCTAAGAGCTCCCAACCTTTTTATCACTTAGGTGGATTCTTTTACTGCCAAGGTGCTCCCCAGCTCCTAGGAGGCCTTGATATCACAGTTGCACAAAGTTACTCCTTGAGTAATCAGTTTAATTACACTTGACAGCATGTGAGGTGTCCCTGAGACAGCACACAGCATCACAGAATTATGGAGAGACCTTCAGGATCAGCTAGTCCAGCCTATCCTAACAGAATTGGGAAGAAAAGCTCTGGCAAACAGAGACTTTTCTAGGAGAAGGTCTTGAGACCCCAGGTAAGCAGCTGCAGGAGGCTTGGCTGTTTCATGTGGGAAAGAAGAGCAGCTGCAGAGGCAGGAAAAGGAGCTCCTCAGAGAGCTGCTGGGTTTCTATCAGCAGGTTTTCATGCAGGCTTTGCTCAGAGAGTTTCAAGTTTAAAATGGATGCAGAGAGCCCAGCTGGAGGTTGTGTTTCAGGTTTCTGTGCACTCAACCACACCTAATGCAAAATGTACCTGTCTGCCCAGCCTTTATGGGGAGGTGATAAAAAAAACTCACACTCCAAGCAGGGTTTGCCTCTCTAACAGGTTGGAATTTCAGGGAGATTTCTGTCTGGAGCTGACTCATAACACAGGAGGATGTTTTAGTACAGCTCTTCACCTACACAGAGTTCTGAAACAAACTGAGGCTGTTCCAGCAGGACAAATTCTGGTCCTGCATTTGCATAGAGCACAAAACCCCAGGTGCTGCAAACCCCACATGAGCTGGTGTGGGAATTTACTCTGGAAAGTACAGGAAACACGAAAGCCTTGACCTTCATCATGCATAACTAACACGAGAGCAAAGGAAGACAGAAAAGCCCTAAACTCCAGGCTATCCATTTCCTATTCATGCCCCAGGGCTTGTGTGGCATTTCTGCTGTTACACTATGGACACTTCAGGTGTTAAAAAAGGCTCTGAAACCAGCTCTGATCCCTTTACAGAATTCTAAAAACCAGGGCTTGCATAATGTACAGGTGTTTCAGAATTTGACACTCACCCTCCTCCACTGCCCAACCTCCCAGCTGTCTGTCCATGGCAAGAAGTGAGTCCCCAGTTAATCACCCTTGCCATGGAGACACAGATACACCTTTTGTTCTAGGTGTCTCCAAAACAGAGGCACTGAGCCCAGCCCTGAGCACAGGGCACCTGAGAAAGCACAAGATCAGAAAAGGCCAGGCTGGATTGAGCTTGGAGCAAGCTGGGATTTGTGGCAGTTTGTTGGCCTTTAATTCCAGGATGGAATAGACTCACGTATTCCTAAATCTCAATACCATGATGATAGCAAGTTGAAGTCTTTCTTCCTGTAACTAAATAAATGAACTTCTCATGAGCCACCTGATTTCATCCTGACTGCAGGACAGGGCTGGGAAATCAGAATTTCTCTCATCTCCTTTTACACCACTGCAATTAGCAGCCTTATGAGATGTGAGCTGAACCAGGACAGCAGGCAGAAGTCACTTCCATAGCTGCTCTGCCAGAGATTAAAGTGATTTTACCGTCTTAAGCTCTTTGAAATAAAATCAACAACACTCTTTGCACAGATGCTTGCCAAGCACTGCCTCCCAAAGCTGACAAACACACTCAGGCACTCTCAGAAGAGAAAACACTCACAGCAGCCCCAGAAAACTGCAAGACTCCCTCTCCCAGCATTTCCAAACAGCCCATGCTTACACCTGTGCTTTGGGAGGGGGAGCACAGAGCCCGTGCAAGTGCAGCAATGCAGGGAGCAGCAGGGCCAGCACAGAGCAGGGTTAGCAGAGTTAGATTTGGCAGCAGGCACTGCTGCTCCCCAGGCCAGCAGGGCTGGCACACAAGTAGGTCATGGAGCCCAAAGCAGAGGTGAGGAATGGATACTCCTGCACTCTGCAGCTCCCCCAGTGCTCAGGGCCACCTCCCCATGGCCCAAATTGTGCAGTCCTGCAGTCTGTGCTCCACACTGGCCCACAGGCAGCACCACAGGCAGGGAGCTGAGTACAACTGCCAGCATGGCTGCACTCACACAAAACACAGGACATGAGTAAACCCCACCCTGCACAGCAGGGAGAGCAGTATTCCAGGGATCTTTTATTTCTGCATGTTGTTTCCTTCCGTTGTTCATCCTCCCCAAGAACAAAAGCAACATCACCTGAGGATGGTACTCATGTTTTCAGGTGAGGAATTACTGCAGAAACACCCTAGAACTGCCACAAAAACTGTTCATTGCAGAGAGCTGATCTACTCCTAGCCCATGACAGGCTCCAAAGCCAAAGAATTCTTCATGGGCACCCTTACTCACTCTTTGAAGTGTGAGCAGTGGAACTGCCCCTCCTGAGTGGGGTCAGCAGCAGAGGCAGAGTCTGGAAAAGGGATCCTGCCCCAGCCCTGACAAACCCAGCCTGACATCCCAACAGGACAGTGTGGAGCTGTACATGGAGCAAGGTGTCACTGCCAGCACGACAGCCAGAGCCTGAGCCAGCTGGGCTGTTGGACAGGATCACAGCAATTAATAAAGGAAGATTTTTTTCCTCAAGGGAACATCAGAAAATCCCTCTCACAGCACCCGAGGGTGGCTGGTTTAGAGGTCTCTACAGCAGAGATGACCTAAGTGTCAGTAACAGGGACTGAAAACTAAAAAGTGAGCACAGAGAAGTTTATTTTTAATGGCTGACAGAGAACCACATGAAGAATTGCTCTATGCTCTTTCATTAAACACAGCATTGAAAGAAATTTTAACCTGGAACTCATCTGAACACTAATTTAACGTGAATACAGGCAGAGCAATCCAGTTCTCCCACAACAAGCTGCTTTCTGCGCCATCTCCCTAAATTCCTAGATTATGGATTTTAGTAATCATCACCATTAGACTAATTACATATCACTAAATACTACATTTCCACATCACAGCATTCTTCACTCCAGCCAAGCAGACAGTCCAAGCCACCTAATCCCAGGTTATTTGCCTTTCTGGCAGAGTCAGGCACCCCAGGGAGCTGGAAGGGCTGGGAGTCCAGTGCCCCACACGCAGATGGGGCAGGAATTTCCCTCCCTGCAGCCCCTGGAAGATTCTTATCAGCCCTCACTGCTTTTGCTCAGCTAAATCTGTTTTCTGAGATACCAGAAACTGGAGAGCACCACAGGCCTCCCCAAACTGCTTTGCTGACATGTGTGGCAAGTCAGATAGAGCAGATTCCTGACCAGTGGTCCCCTCTTTCCATGCAATAACAACAAAACTGATGATGTATTTTAGAGAGTGAGCATTTTTACAGAGCTGTGGGGCATAAGGGACAACTGTGCTACAAAAAAAATACCAATCAATAGCTTAGAATTGGAAAGATTGGTGCCAGCAAGCTGAGCAAAGATCATGAGCAATGGATTAAGAAAAGTCTGTATCACATGAAAGGAATGTCATGGAAAGCTGGTACTGGGTGTTGGAGTTAAAAACAACACAAAAACAAAGGGAGCAAGCACACAGGGAGCATGAGGGATGAACAGAGCAAACCTACAATAAGCCAGGCTTTAAAAGTGAAGTGAGCAGCCAGGGAAGACATCAAACAGGGCAGAGACACGGGGTGGGGTGGAGTGTCTCAGTCCTGTCTGGTCCCAGCTGGAAGGACGAGATACCAGCTCTGACTTTTGCGTCAAGTGAGCTCACATTCCACCCAAAGCAACCCTGACAACACAGCACAGGCTCCTCACGGCCCTTTGAAGCCAGAAGTTCTTTCTGCATCCGTTTATTGAAGTCTGCTGCTACTTAAATTCAAATACACACTTAGCAGAGCCAAGCTGGAGGAATAACTGAAAGAAACAGCACAGCTTGCTTTACACACAGCCTCTGAGTTTTAACGTTTTCTGCCCGTAATTTGTTTTTAATTCTTGGGCAGGAGAAGGGTAGAAGACATCTCTGCATACTGCTAAGGGAAGCAGAGGTCTTTCCCATCACTGCTCCAAGGGAGCTGCAGGTGCCCTGAAAGCAGGACTTAGCCAGGGTTAACACAGGAAGTCATGTGCTCGTGAAGGGGGTTCAAAGATGAAGAATCCAAAGAAACAAAAGCAGATAGAGACTGACGTGCCTTTGACCTCTCTCCCTTCCAAATGTCCAAGGTTAATGGACTAAATTTCAGATCACGGCAGACAACCCCAAACGCATTAATTAACACTCCCATACTACTTCTCCAGTTTGCCACTTCCTACAGTGCCACAAGCCAGTGGACAGACTAAAACCAACTTAGTGCCCTGATCTGGGGAGGGAAGGAAGGTGCTGGGCTGCAGATCAGGCCACCCTGGCAAGGCAGACATTCTATTTATTTACATCCAACTTTAAGAAATCTCCAGGAAACATGCAGAGCTGACTGTTTCCTGCTGCCCCCGGGCTGGGTTAGACAGCAGAGCTCAGTGCCTGCAGCAGGATCAGCCTGGCTCCGTGAGCAGGGGCACAGCTCACCTGTAATACCGTGACTGCAGGTACGTGGAGCACACGGCCTTGGACACGTGGCTGGCTGACCCAAAGTCTATCACCTTCACCCTGTAGGGCTGGCGGGCAGGATCCACCAACATGATGTTCTCTGGCTTCAGATCTGCGTGGATCAGACCCAAGCTCTTCAGCTTCATCAAGGCGGTGGCCACTTGCTGCAGGATGGGCCGGATGTACTTCAGGGGCAACGGACTGAACTTGTTTTGCTTTAAGAAATCATATAAGTTCTGTTCCAGCATCTCAAAGACAAGGCAGGTATGATTCTTGTGTTGAAAGCACTCGTAGGAGCGGACGAAGTTGTACTCATCGGCATTCTCACTGCTCAGGCGGGACAGGATGCTCACCTCGATCTGGCCCTGCCGGGCGTAGGAGGGGTGGTTCTTCAGGATTTTGATGGCTACGATCTCCTTGGTGCTACGTTTCCAACACTTCGCCACCTGCCCGAACGTCCCTCGTCCCAGGAATTCCAAGACCTCGTAGCTGTTGGTCATAGAGCACAGGATCTCATGCTGGACCAGCTGATAATCCCCCTCCCCACTGGAGCTGCTGCTCTTCGTGGTGACCGTGGTGGTCGTGGCCGCAGCACCCACCGCAGGTCTGTTTTGCAGCATGAGAGGTGGATGTTCCTCGATGATCTGCACACTACCGTTGCTGTCAACCTCTTCACTTTTCCTTTTTAATCCACATTTTTGGTATGGTTCCAGCAAAGAAACGTTGCTCCTGTGGGAGAGGGTCTGGCTGCTCTGGAAGGACGCGGTGGCGCTGCTGCCGGTGCTGTCGGCCGCTGTGACCACGATGTGCTCGACCGAGGGAGCGGGGAGAAGGAGGTTCTGGTCGTAGGCAGGGATGCTGAAATTGGCTACCTGATGAGAGGAGCTGGCTTGCCCTTGAGCTGCTGGGAGGTTTTTGCTGTGGGGATAATACTTGTCACTACTGCTCTGTCCTGAAACATCCCAGACAGACGGCTCCACTTTCAGTTTCTTGGCACTGCAGAAGGCACTCGAGGATACTGACGGAGGGGAGAACACCTGCAGCTGTGAGGCCATACCTGCAAAGGGAGAGGAGAACTCATTAGGGGCAGCAGGTAGCGATGGACAAGATCCTGTACCTGCACAAAAACCAGAACGATGAGTGTTTTTCTGAGCACCGTGTGGTGCCCACCACTGAGGAAGGGAACCTCTGTAACTGCTGCTCCTAAGGGCATCACCGAGCGAGGCTGTGCAGTGGGATTACTGCACTTGAGAAGCACACGGCTCTTTATCCAGCTCTCTAAGGGCTAAAGGAGCCCCAGGACACGGCAGGAATCAAAGTCAATTAGGTGGAAAGACCTCTGAGATCATCGAGTCCAAGCCCTGTGACCAAACACCACGCTTCACCCAGACCAGAGCACTCAGTGCCACGTCCAAACACCTACAGGGACGGTGAGTCCACCGCCTCCCTGGGCAGCCCGTTCCAATGTCTAACCAGCGAAGAAATTCCTCCTATTGTCCAAGCTAAGCCTGCCCTGGCGCAACTGAACACTCCGTGCTCTTGTCCTGCCGTTCGTTACCCGGGAGAGGAGCCCGACCCCCACCTGGCTACACCCTCCTTTCTGGGAGTTGCAGAGCGATAAGGTCACTCCCGAGCCGCCTTTTCTCCAGGCTAAAAAAACCCCTCCGGTACAGAGGAAACCACTACTGAGGCTCGGGGGAGCGCAGGAAGCGGGAAGACCCCGCTAAAATTGCGATCCCGTCCCCAGGCCCGTTTCCTAGGCACTGTAAAAACAGAACCGGTGGAAAAGCCAACCCCGGCAGGCCCGACCTCCCCCCGGGGCAGCGCCCGCCGCGCGGCCCGGAACG
>WEIU01005624.1:0-24020 GCA_013389925.1 Aegithalos caudatus | reverse complement strand
GGACCCGGGCGCGCCGGGGGCTGGCCCTGGCCGCGCTGCCCCGCTGACGGCCGGCTGTCCTCCCGCAGGATGCCCGGGATCCAGGAGTACCTGCAGCAGCCCCTCGTCAGCGGGCTGCGGGACAAAGCGTCCTACGTGCGCAGGGCGGCCGTGCTGGGCTGTGCCAAGATGGTGAAGCTGCAGGGGGACTGCGAAGTGGGTGAGTGGCTGGTGGCCCTGGGGCTGGTGGCCCCGGGGCTGGGGACGCGCAGGGGATGTGTTAGTGATGCTCATTCAGGCTCTAGGGCTGTCCTGGGGTCCCTGAGCCGTCCCGGTGTTGTCGTGGCTGCAGGGCAGAAAGAGAGAAAGTGGAGGGTAATTAATGAAAGACTGAAAAGATTTGGATTGTTCAGCCTGGAGAAGAGGAGGCTCTGGGGAGACCTGATTGTGGCCTTCCAGTACCTGAAGGGAGCCTGCAGGAGGGCTGGAGAGCGACTTTGGAGAAGAGTGTGGAGCGACAGGACAAGGGGGAATGGCTTCAAGCTGAAAGAGAGCAGGTTTAGGATATTAGGAAGGAATTGTTCCCTGTGAGGGCCAAGTTGGACATTGGAGCTTGGAGCAGCCAGGGACAGTGTAAGGTGTCTCTGTCCATGGCAGTGGTGGCACTGGATGAGCTTTAAAGTCAATTCCAACCCATAACATTTTATGAGTCAGTGATTTTGTTCCATCCCCAGTCTCTGATCAGCCGGGGGCCACTGTGACCTGCACAGACCCTCAGGGAAAAGCTGTGCCAAGGGCAGGTGTTCCTGTAGAGCTTAAAGTTTTGTTGATCCCTTCTCCCAGTTAAAGCCATGCCTTTTTTGTGTGTGTGTGATAAATTCTCACATACAGTGATTAAACTGCAGTGTGCCAATAGATTGTGATGGCAGGAGCTCTGTGCTTTGCAGATGGTGCCCTGGTGAACGAGCTCTACAGTTTGCTTCGTGACCAGGACCCCATTGTGGTTGTAAACTGTCTGAGGGCCTTGGAAGAGATCTTGAAGAAAGAGGGAGGTGTTGTTATCAACAAACCCATTGCCCATCATCTCCTCAACAGGTTTGTTTTCTTTGGTATTACGATGGTGCTGGGAGCTTCTCTTGTTCCCATGTTTTCTATGCAGAGAGGCAGTTTCTGGGAGGACAGAACCTTCTCTGACCTCTTGTCAGGCACCCGGAGATGGAGGTGGCCATCCCAAGATAAACTAAACCACTTCAGGCTAAGGTCTTAAGAGAAATCTGGGATGCCCTGCTCTTCCAGGGAGTCTTTGCCTCAGCTGGTGGTTTGGTTTGTAATTGTAGGTTTACGTGATTAGACTTTGGGGGTTTTTTAATGATAATATACATGATATATCTGTGGGACAGGTATGTTCTAGTGTGTCTGTCCAGATCCATTGGAAGATATATAACTGATGCCTGAAGAAATCAGCTTTTCTGCAGGTAATTCTACATGATCTAGGAAAAGAGGGATATTGTTCTGCCCAGGGTTTGTTGCTGCCTGGTGTAAATACCAGCAAAAGTGCACGTGACTGATACTGAGTTAATAACTGGGGAGTTCTCTTGTGATGAAATTGTGGCACTCACTCAGTTGGGAACAGGAGGTTGGAGGCTGAGGCCTCTGCTCTGTACAGATGTTCCTGCCCTCCCTGACTGTGTTCCCTGTCCCTGGCAGGATGCCTGACCTGGATCAGTGGGGGCAGAGCGAGGTGCTCACCTTCCTGCTGCGCTACAAACCCCGCAGCGAGGACGAGCTCTTCGACATCCTCAACCTGCTCGACGGCTACCTCAAGAGCAGCAGCCCCAGCGTGGTGATGGCAGCCACCAAGCTGTTCCTGGTGCTGGCCAGGGAGTACCCAGACGTGCAGGCAGATGTGCTGGTGCGGGTGAAGGGCCCGCTGCTGTCCGCCTGCACCTCGGAGAGCAGGGAGCTCTGCTTCACCGCGCTCTGCCACGTGCGCCAGATCCTCAGGAGCCTGCCCGGCCACTTCAGCAGCCACTACAAAAAGTTCTTCTGCTCCTACTCGGAGCCCCACTACATCAAATGCCAGAAGATGGAGGTGCTGTGTGAGCTGGTGAACGATGAAAACGTGCAGCAGGTGCTGGAGGAGCTGAAGGGTTACTGCACGGACGTGTCGGAGGAGCTGGCGCAGGGAGCGATCTTTGCCATAGGTGAGAGCTGTGCCTTGGCTTGGCTGCAGCCCTGGAATTTTGGGGGAGCTGTTCTCTGCTGAAGGGAACCTGGGCAAGCACCAAATCGCTGCTCTGTGCTGCTGCAGCACGGACCCCAACCTGCCCAGCAGTGGTTTGTGTCAGAGTGTTTCTGAAGCGCTGATTATTTCAGAAGTCCTGGCATTGAGCTGCCTCAGGTGTGCAGAAAGTCCTTGAATCTTGTGCTGTGAGGAGATGCTCTAAAGAAAATGTGTCATTTCTTCTTGTTAATGATTCTTGGAGTGTTCAGTGAATTTGTGCAGGGGGTGGAGGAGCTCTAATAACTGCTTGTTCTTTGAGTTGTGATGGGGGCAGAGTTAAGGTGATAGTTTTGGTTTTGTGAGCTTTAAAAATAGGTGAATTATTGTAGTATTCATAAGGAGAAAGTTGGGGATGATAAAATGCTTCTTTTAATGTACTACATTTAAGGAAAGTTCAGAATCTTCTGAGGCATGGCCTCAAAAACAAGAACACGTCCCTGCTGTGGAGAACAAGCTCATTTGGCTACACTTTCAGAAATGGTCATCAGAAGGGAAAGGAGGGAGAGTGTTTCTTTAAAGCAAGTTTGTGATGAGTAGCTGGGCTCGTGGTTCCTGTTTCACTCTGATAGAAGGTTGATTTTTATGTCTTTTGGCATCCTTGCAGCCAATATTGCCAGGACATACACGGAGCAGTGTGTGGGGATTCTGACAGAGCTTCTGGGGCTCCAGCAGGAACACATCACCTCAGGTAACCATCGCAGGCTGCTGCCTGGTTTATGCTCTCAGGAGGTGCCCTTGCTGGAGCTTGTGATCCCAAACCCAACCCCCTCAAAGGCACTTGGCTTTCAGTTTAATGGGCACCTTCAGGTGGAAGTTTTCCAGGTGGGTTGAGGGGTATAAAGTGTGTTCCTTCTGCAGGAACTGCTCTCTGTGGGAAAGGGGAAGATGGTTGTAGCTGTGTTCGTGCTTCTTTCTGGCTGTCATCTGCTGACTCAGAGTGTGAGGGGCTCAGCAGAGACATTTTACTGTCTGTTTGAGAGCCAAGATGATTAATAGATCTTTTAAATCTCTGTAATTTCTGTTCCTCACATAATAGTCTGATTCAGTTGTACCCAAGCTTCCTTTTTTCTCTTCTGCCCTCAGATCCACCTTCACATCGCTGCTGTTCCTGCTGTTCTCTTTTAACTGGTCTTGCTCTCAGATTTGAAAAACACACACTTGCACTCAGCTGTTGAATTCCATCTCAGGAGCTGTTGGTGTTTCTGAGTGGGCAGCAAAACCTTTAAAGTTTTGACCTAAAGGTCACGAGCCTCGTTTTGCATCGGGGTCAGCTCTAATTTGTCATTCTGACCTCGTGTGTCTGAAGCATCATGAGTCAGAGGCTTTTTAAAGGCTGGCAGTGGTCAGAAGAGGCTGCTCTCCAGCAGAGGAACAATCTAAAGTCTCAGTGCTTTATTTTAAACCTGGTGCAGCTTTGCTCTGACAAATGCAGTGTCATGGGATTGGGAAGGAGGGTGCCTCAGATTACAATCACAGGCAGGACACTGATCCTCCTGGCTGAGATTTGCAAAGCCCCTTGAGAGGGGGGGGTTTGAAACGATTTCTTTTTCCCCTAGTGGTTTTTATATCTCTTGGGGGATGCTGATACCTTGTTTTCCTCGCAGCTGTGGTCCGTGCTTTCCGGGACCTGGCCTGGCTGTGTCCCCAGTGCACAGATGCCGTGTGCCAGGCACTGCCTGGCTGTGAGGACATCATCCAGGACAGCGAGGTGAGGGGGCAGTGCTTGGGGGTGGGCAGGCAGGGACTGTTCAGCATCCCTTTGCCTTGAGATTGGGGGCAAAAATCAGAATTGCTCAGATTTGTTCTCTCAGCGTGCTTGTTTCATGCCAACGTGTGGCACACAGCAGCTGTTTGCTGGTGTTCCTGTGGTTCCTTCAGGGCAAACAAGCACTGGTCTGGCTCCTGGGCACACATGGGGAGAAGATCCCAAACGCTCCCTATGTCTTGGAGGACTTTGTGGAGAACGTGAAGTCCGAGACGTTCCTGGCAGTGAAGATGGAGCTGCTGACGGCGCTGGTGCGGCTGTTCCTGGCCCGGCCCGCCGAGTGCCAGGACATGCTGGGCAGGCTGCTCTACTTCTGCATAGGTGGGTTCCCTGTGTCCTCACAGGCTTGAGGGACCTGCTCTGGCTGTGTCCCCAGGCTGTGGCAGCCTCCTGGCTCTGAGGAGGCCATCCAGGTGGCAGAGTCAGGTGGTTGATTCCATGCCTCAGGCTGCTGCCTGACCCCTGGCTGGCTGGTGAGTGTGGACTGACAGAGTCACGGAGTCAGAATGGTTTGGGTGGGAAGGGATCTTAAAGACCATCCAGTTCCTTGTCCAACCTGGCCTTGGACACCTCCAGGGACAGGGCAGCCACAGCTTCTCTGGGCAGCCTGTGCCAGGGCCTCACCACCCTCACAGGGAAGAATTCCTTCCCAATATCCAATCTAATTGTGCCTTCTGTTAGTTTAAAACCATTGCCCTTATCCTTTTGTTCTCTGCCTGTAAGCAGGCTTGCATGGTATCCCTGGAAGTCTGTTTTTAATAATGGAGTGCTAGTCCTCTGGGGAACTGTGTCTGCTGGGATTCTCCCTGAATTGCCTCTCTGTTCCCAGAGGAGGAGCAGGACATGGCCGTACGGGACCGGGGCCTGTTCTATTATCGCCTTCTGCAGTCTGGGGTGGAGGAGGTGAAGCGGGTCCTGTGCAGCCCCAAGTCTGACCCCTCCCTGGGGCTCCTGGGGGACCAGAGCAAGCAGCCTGTCAATGCCTGGGCTTTGGACTTCAACACTCTGGCTACAGTTTATGGCAGAGAGCGCTGGGCACTCGCTACTGCCCAGCAGCCTGTGGAGCTCTCTTACTCCTGCTCTCCTTGTGCTGACTCCAGGAACAGAGACACAGGTAAACCTGCCCCACCTTCCTCTGGGAGCCATTCTCCCTTTGCCAGCAGATCACAGAATGGTTTGGGGTGGAAGAAGCTTTGAAATTCCTCTGGTTCCACATCCTGCCATGGGCAGGGATCTTCCACTGACCCAGGCTGCTCCAAGCCCCAATGTCCGACATGGCCTGGGACGTTTCCAGGGATCCAGGGGCAGCCAAGATGTTCTCCCATGGGTTTGTTTGGAAGAAGGTCAGAGTGCTTTGGGAATTTGGTGTTCTGACCACCTTGTGCAGAGTGTGGCTGGTCACTCACTAGCCCAGGGAATGCTGCTGGTGGCACTGGGATTCCAGCCTTGCTCTGCTCCATCAAATGGGCTTTGTGGAGCTGGGAGCTGCATCTCAGGTGTTTGTGCTTTCATTTCAGAGTCTCTGGTTTCTGAAGGCAATAAGGAAGTCCTCGAGGTTCATCCTGATACCCCGATATCTGAAGGGAATAAAGAACTCCTCAAGGCTCATCCTGATGGAGGCAGCCTAAACTTGATTCCTGATGTTTCCCTGACTGCAGAACAGTTTGAGAAGACCTGGCTGAGCCTGGACACGAGCTGCCAGCTCTCTCTGCCCTGGTGTGGGCCTGTCCATGCAGACACCATCCAGACAGCCCTTCATGTTGTGCACATCCAGACCATTGCCATGAGCAAAGCTGGAGCCCAGCCCTGGAAAGCTTATCTGAGTGCCCAGGATGACTCAGGCTGCCTCTTCCTCACAGAGCTCTTGCTTGAGGCAGCAGATTCAGAGCTGCAGGTTTTGGTGAAGCAAAGTGAAGCAAAGCCAGAGGCACTGCAATGCTTCATCTCAGCCTTGAGGACAGTCCTGGAGGCAGTGGCTGGACTGGAATCTTGACTGGTCCTTGCTCCCAGCAGGATGCATGCTCAGGGCACAGGAGGAGTTGATTCCTCTGGCTTCTTTGGCCATACTCAGTGTTGGTTTGGTAGTTTTAAACTGTAGTTTCCAGTTTACCTGGAAAGCCCAGGTGGTGTGGGAGAAGCTGCAGCTGGGGCTGGGGAATGGGGCAGGGTGAAGGGTCTGCCCTCCCCTGGGCTGGGGAAGGGACAGGGTCACTGGTGTGAGTCACAGGGCTGGTGGCACATCTGTGGTGGCTGTCACGAGGCACAAACGTCACTGATGGAACCAGAACTGAGCAGAATTCAGGGGTGTGTTTTGGAAAGTGTGTTTTTTTTGTTTTTTTTTCCTGAGAATTGCAAATAATTAAAAAAAAAAAACAAACCCAAACAAAAAACCCTCCAAAATACACCAGAGGCACCAGGACTCTGCCACTTATCTCACATTAAGAGGAACAGCGCAGTGAGAATATTTTGTTCTTGGCTCCCTTTATATTTGTTTTAATTTGCTGTCTGATTTCAGTAGTAGCTTCACTTGGGGGTGAACAGAGCTCTGTTGTCCCAGAGGAGGGTGGGCAGGGTACATCCTGCACACTGCAACCAGCATGTTACAGACATGGGTTTTTAGTTGAAATGTGTTACAGAGGTGAGAATTTCCCTCTCTGAAGTTCCCCCAGCTCCCTGTGCTGTTGCCAAGCTCCTTGATGGAGAGTGAGGTACACAGTGAGATTGACCTAACAGGGCTTTAGGGTACTCTGTGAGGAGCACAAGCTTCTTTTAATCTATTCTGACAGATTTCTTGTGATTTTTGATGTCTTTGAATGACTTGATTGTACCCTCAAATGGCACTATGTCTTCCATGCACTTCACTGAAGTCCTGTCACTGTTAAACAGACTTCTGCTTTTCCTAATAAAAACATGAATCATTCTTGGCTGATTTCTTGAGTTTCTTGTTTCTTCAACCCTCAGGACTGTGGATGGAGTGATCAGATCACTGCTGTGGATCAGGGCAGCTCTGCAGCCCAGCTCCTGCCTTCTCTGACCTTCTTTGAAGCAAAGCTTTAAGGAGCAATGGGGGCAATAATTAATCTCAGTCTCAAATGCCAAATTACTGTAAAGAGTGAACCTGCAGGTGAACTCAGAGGCAGATCCTCAGTCAGCTGTAGCAGGGCTCCTGTTAACAGCTCCCACAGCTGTGCTGTGTCCCTGTCCTCAGGGAGAGCTGCACTGGAACATTGGCATTATGCACTTTTCAGTCACAATCCAGGTTTGAAGCCTTCCTGGTGAAGCACAGCCCCTCGTGATGTGAATGCTCGGCAGCTGCCCCCCGTGCTCACCCCTGGTACCCCTGGCAGTGATGCTGAACACGGTGCTGAAGGAATTGGGCTGGTGGGGGGTTTGGATTGGTGTCCAGCATCTCCCTACCCTCGTCCTCAGTGTTGCCCACCCCGTGCCAAGTGGGGCTGGTTTGAACAGAGGGTGCCAGGGCCCCGTGCCGTGTGCTCTGTTGTGTTGTTTGACCAGGATTATCTGCTACGCACTAATTTCCTTTGGGGCTGTGATGAAGTCAGAAAACCACAGGCAGCGCTCCCCGCCGGTGCCTTCCGCTGCGGATCACTTGACATGTCCCTTCCCAGGAGGGCCAGCCCCGGCACGCTCCAGCTCCGGCACCATGGACCAGAGGGGGATCCTGCTGCAGAACCTGCAAAGGGCCCAAGGCAAGAAGCTCAGCCAAGGAGAGTTTGCAGAGGAGTTTTTGGTGAGTTCACTCAAGGTTTGGCTCAGTGTTTCAGTTCATTTCGCAGGGAATTGTTCAGCCACCTCTCAAACCTGTGACAGTGAGATTTTCTAGGAGTTTGATAGCAGACACCCAGAAGTTAACTGGGCTAAGAGCCATGTAAAGACATGATAGGAATTTAATAGTTTGCATTTGAACTGTTTGCTTTTTAACTAATTACCCGAGTGCTTCCTGTTTTCTGCTTGGTGAATGCACTTGTCGGGACACGGTTTCACTTTGCCTGGTTAAAAAAAAGGGGGGACAGGGAGGAATATGGAGCCTCTGCCCCTTCTCCCCATTGCAATCTGTCAGACCTGTGGCACACCAGTTCCTGCCAGGGATCTCTGGTTTTGCCTTGACTTAGCTTGTCCTTGTTCCTATAGAGCACAGCCTGCCCATGGCAGCTGTGGATGCCCCATCCCTGGAAGTGTCCAAGGCCAGAGTGGACATAGCTTGGAACAACCTGGGATAGTGGAAGGTGACCCTGCCCATGGTAGGGAGTGGGATGAGATGAGCTTTAAGGTCCCTTCCAACCCAAACCATTCTGGGATCTGGGATCTCTGCTCTACATCCAGAAGTAGATGGCCCCTTCTGGAAAGTACCTTCTTGTTCTCTCAGGGCAGAAGATGCATAAAATGCTGATGGTTCCCACCACCCCGTGTTCCACATTGCCCTGAATTTGTGAGCTCTCTGATATATTTTTTTGATTTGGGTGTCAGGGGTGAGGCTCAGATCCCAAGGCATCAACTTTAGAGCTGGTGCCTGGAGGTGGCTCTAGGTGTTATCAGCTGGAGGCAGGTGGCTCTGACAGGCTGTCTGGGCTGCTCTGAGAGGCAGTGACATTGCCCAGCTTTCACAGACACAGGGAAGGGTAAAACTGGTACCTCTATGAGATCTGTGTTAAGCCCTGGACTGACCCTGGCAGTGGGCTCCAGCCCTCCTTTGTTGTACCAGCAAAATCTGGCACTTCAAACACTTGGGGAAAGCTGAGAGCTTGGTTTCCAGGTGTCTGGGGTGGAGGGAAGTGATTAATCTGAGCCTGCAGTGACAGTCTGTTGTTCCATGGAACAAAGCGCTGTCACAGCCTGCTGAGTTTCCCCTCTCTGTGCCGGGGTGTCTGCGTGTGTGAGGCAGCCAGCTCTGAGCCCTGGCACTCAGGCTGGCTCCAGCAGCCTCATGTACTAATTTCTGATCAAAATGGCAGGTGGGAACGGTCAAGGCTGCATTTCCTGTGGTATGGGATAAGATCTTCTCAGGGTTACCTGATTTGTGGCCACTTTTGCAAGGCAGCAGCCTCAGCAGGCTTCTGTTTCCAAATGTGATAGAATCATTCAGGGCCACTTCTCAACCTCAACCCCTACCCTCTCCTTGTGGGACCAAGCATTTTTAGGTGCAAATTGTGGTGATGTTATTATGAGTGACAGGGGTTTTGTTAGAGTCCCCTTTTTTCCTCTGTGCAGTCTCACAGCTGCACACTGCCCAGGCTCCCCAGGGAATGGCTGCCAGAGCTCCAGGAGAGTTTTGCCACCGCTCTCAGACACAGGGTGGGATTTTGGGATGTCTGTGCAAGGCCAGGAGTTAGATTCAATGAATCTTGTGGGTCTCATCCAGCCCAGGATATTCCATGGTTCTGATTCCCACCTCATTTTTCATACCTAGGCATTTCCCAAGCACTTTTGTGTCAGATTATTCAGGGACAGAAAAGTCAGATGATTCGGGTGATTTTCTATCCCACTGCATCTGCCCCATGTTCTTAATTAATAGAGACTGGACATATGGACTGTCCTGAGCCTCCTGTACCTCCTCCCTGACTCACTCCATCAGATCTCTGAGATTTAACTTCTATTGTGGATGAATTAATGTTCTAAAACTGCAGTTTAATATTAAAACCCAGCAACCTGGACACAAAACTATGAAAGAAAAAATACAGTGAGAATGCTGCTTCTGAAGCTGATGGTAATAAATAGTGTGTGTTATTTAGAAGCTGGTGGCAGCAAAATAAAATTCTATGCTTTGCCAGGAGAAAGATGCTTTAACTCTCTGTGAGTGCTGCAACTTTATCCTGAAAATGAAAGAGATGGGAGATTTGCAGCCCTAAGGGTCTGTCCCAGGACTCCTCTTTGATCAATCCATGGATCTACTCTGCTCCAGTTGCATGTGCTCCCTTAGTGACTTAAGCATCACTGCTTACAGCTACAGCTGGGAGCATCTCTACCAAAGTGAGAAAAATCAATAGATTTACCTGTCTTTTCTGGTTTCGTTTGTTGAAGGTGCTTTGACATTGTCACTGCTCTGATCCAGGTGCCATTTGTACTGAGAGTGGTTCCCCTGGGCCTCAGTCACTTGTGAGGGCGATGCTTTGTGTCACTTCACAAGCTGATGCGTGGGCACTGCCTCAGCACACACTTTCCACTCTTCAGAAGCCTGTGCTGGGGCTCTCAGGTGCCTCTGTCTCTATTCTTGCCCTGAGCAAAGCCACTCAGGAAAGAATTAATGGTGCCAACCCTACTTTGCAGTAGCAAACGTGACCCCTGGAGACCTTAATGTGCTCTCTAGTAGTGTGCTGGCTGTAGCACGTCTGCTGCAATTTGTTCCACTCTTTTATCACAGAAGCTGAAGAGACAGTCAACAAAGTACAGATCGGATAAAATCTACCCTACAGCAGCGTCTGAACAGCCAGAGAATGTCAAGAAGAACAGATACAAGGACATTTTACCTTGTAGGTTGGAAATGGCACATGTTCCTACTCAGCCTTTTGTTTTTCTTGCTTTTCTTGTTCTCATCCCTCTGGTGCTCACCTGCACAGTTGTTGTATGTGAGCATTCACTGCTGTCTGTTGGCTTTGAATCCTGGTGTTCAGATTTAGGGCTTTGGCTGCTCAGTGCCTGCTTTGGAGGACTTTGGCACATATCAACACTGTCAGGCACATGGTGGGATTTGGGGGATGTCCTGTGCAGTTGGACTCAATGATCCTTGTGGTCCTTTCCAACTCAGGATATTCTGTGATTCTGATATTTCTACAGACAGAATAACTTCTATTCACTAGGAAACACATCCTCCAGTGATTATCCTTGCAAGCTTACTGGTTAAGCACTGCAACTCCCTGCATCCAATGGCTTTGGGACAGCAATGTCTCCGTGATGTACAAAACAGACAACAGGCAAACCCTGCTGTGGTTTGTCTTGCCTTGGTGCAGTGGTCTCCAGAGGACACTGTCCCAGGATCAGAGCAGACTGTCTCATTCCAGCCTGGAAAAGAAAGTAAATCAGAGAGTCATTAAGGTTGGAAAAGACCTCCAAGACTGAGCCCAGCTTTCAAACCTTTGTATCTAACCCCACAGACCTGGTGTGAGCCCAGAGTGGGGTTAGGTGGCTTTGGGCTTGGCTTGCTGCATGGGCAGAGGGGATCAGTGTTGCACTGGGGTGGTGGCAGCACCTGCAGCTCTCCCCTGAAACCTCCCTCACTCTGCAAAAGGATCCTGTCCATCCCCTCTGTGTGTAGGCAGCAGGGCTGTGGGAGGTGTGGGAGGGACATCATTGCTTGCACAGCCACCCACCCTCCCTGGATGAGCTCTCTGATGTGAGCGCTCCCCCAAAGCCCCTTGTGCTGCCCTCCACGGGCTCAGTCACCATGAAGGACAGACACTGACTGCTTCCCCTGTTTTTGCAGTTGACCACAGCAGAGTGAAGCTGTCCCTGATTACATCTGACACAGATTCTCATTACATCAATGCCAACTTCATCGAGGTTTGCCTCTTTTGTGGTGTCTTGTCCTGCAAAGGTGTTGGTGGTGCCACCTCGGTGGGTTGTGCCAGGAGGAGCAGGTCTGGGCCTCTGGTGAACCAAAGGGTTCTGCAGCAGCTTCTGGGCTGTGCTCAAGGATAACTGATGTAAGAAGATGAGTGAGCCCTCCAGAACCCCCCCGTGCAGCATGGAGGCACCAGGCTCCAGGCCACTGATGCTGGGGGTGGAGCAGTTTGTGGTTCCCAGCCCCAACTTCCTGATGGCCGTTGCTGCCTTTGGTGGGTGACAGTGGTGCAAAAGTGCCTGTGGCCAGAGTCACCTGGGCTGAAACCAGGGCAGAGGCAGGAAGCCTTGCAGTGCTGCATGGTTGGGACCCCTGCTGAGGTGAGCAGTGGGGCAGATCAGTGTGGGGCACTGCTCCATCCACAGCTCCACGAGTTTTGGGACTGTCCTGGGCCTACAGCCCTTCTCTGACTGACAGATAGATAGACTGGTGATTGATAGATGATAGAAGGCTCCCTTCATTCTCCATGACAGTGCCCAGTGACCCAGGGCTCTGTGATCTGTCTGCAGAAGAACAGAGCTTCCCAACAGGATCACAGTTCATTTTTTGGCCATCAGCAACAGAGCTGTGGCCACATCACCTCCAAGCTCCCAGGGGCACTGTAAGAATTGGTGCTGGTCTCTGGGAGCAGATCTCAGCTCAATCCCAGCTCCCCAGCTTGGTCCTGCCTTTAGTTTGCATACTACTGCTTGAGTTAATGTATGTGCCCAAAATTCAACTACATGAAAGTCCTTCTAAATCCTTAATGGGCTTTGCTGATAGAAGTAAATTCAGAGAGAGGAATGGCTTTATTTCTGCTGGTGAACTATGCACAGACATGTCCATGTCTGGTTTGAATGTTCCAGGGTGTCTATGGGCCAAGAGCGTACATTGCAACCCAGGGTCCTCTCCCCACTACTGTCATTGACTTTTGGAGGATGATTTGGGAGTATGAAGTCCTGGTAAGGCGCAGATTTATATTTAAATGTACTTTATGGGTCCTTTTATTTAAAAGAAAAGTCCTTAGTGAGCCCGTGGGAGTGTCAGGGTGTCACTCCAGATGTTGTGTGTGTCCCACACCTCTCGTGTCAGCCTCTTCCCACTCGTGCCAGGGCAGGACTGTCCCTGCCTTTGGGCTCTGCCTGGGGAGGTCCTTGTGCCAGGCTGGGGGTGATGATGTCCCACTGTGACTCATCTGGTAGTTGGGGCTCAGGGGAAGGCAGCCCACAGAGTTTCCTTATCACTGATAAGTACCCACAAGAGATGAGTTTAATTTTGCTGCCTGGATAAGAAACTTGTGTTCAGACTTTTCTAATGAACCTTCTTCCTGCAGGTCGTGGTCATGGCTTGTATGGAGTTTGAAATGGGGAAGGTGAGTAGCATGTCACACATGGCCCTGAGTGCCAGGGCAAGGGTGAGAGATGCAGATTTTTATTAAATCCCATTAGTGACAGCCAGTTTCTGTTTGATATAAGCTGGTTTTTGTGTCTCCAGCTGCAAATGGTCCCATGGGAGGTGTCCCTGCCCGTGGCAGAAGGTGAAATGAGATAATCTCTAAGGTCCTCTCCAACCAAACCAGTCACTGATTCCATTAAATTTTCAGCCATTTCCAGTAGCATAGGGAATCTCTGGAAAGGGAAAACCAGCAGTGGCAGCTCCAAGAAAGGGGAGGCTGGAACTGGACAGCAGCAAGAGCTGAGCCTCTTCCCAGCGTGAATTTAGACCTGAAAAGTGACAGAGGAGACAGCACAGCTGGGCCAGTGGGGAATAACCAAACACACCCTGCTTGTCCCAACAGAAGAAATGTGAGCGGTACTGGGCAGAGGTGGACGGCTCCCCCCTGCACTGTGGCCCTTTCTCCATCACCTGTGTGAGTGCAGCCACCTCAGCACCCTGTCCCACCCATGGCACCCATGGAAAATCTGACTGACTCCTTCTTCTGCAGGAGGCTGAGGAGAAGAGGAATGAGTATGTGATTAGGACTTTAAAGGTGACCCTGAATGAGGTAAGGAGGAAAGGTCAAGGCAGAAAATGCACCTGGGCTGGCTTTGTTATATAAATAATATATTAAAATATGGTACATTTTGTGCAGAAAATTTTACATTGCTCAGGCTGCTGAATTAGATTTGACAGTAGTTGAGGGAACAAAGGAAGTAAAAAATTCATTAACTCAGACTTCAGTTTCTGAAGCTGTTTGTCAGTCATGGCAAATCAGACTCCGGGTAAGTGAGGCCAAGAATGTCATAAAACAGCTCCTGCAGCACAACCAACTGCAAACTGCTGCTCTGCCCTTTGCTGATGCAGATGGGAGCTGGGGATGGAACAGAAATCCAGCTCCCCTTGCTGTCCAACATCCCAGACCCTGCCACTGCTCTTCTCCTGCAGGCAACCCGCACCATCTACCACTTCCACTACAAAAACTGGCCAGACCACCACGTCCCCTCATCCATCGAGCCCATCCTGCAGCTCGTCAGGGACATTCGCTGCTACCAGCCCCATGACAGGGTCCCTGTCTGCATCCACTGCAGGTGGGTGACCTGGCTGCCAGCAGGGAGGGGCTGCTGGCCCCCAGAGCCCCGAGGGGTCACAGGGCAGGGGAGCTGGCCAAACCCATAGCCAAGCTCCTCTTGTAGGGAGCCCTAAGGCAAAGGGCTCCTCTGAGGACAGCCAGCACGGGGGGGCAGGGAAGGAGGCAGCAGCAGGCCAGCAATAGAATCACAGAGCCATGGAATTGTTTAGGTTGGAAAAGTCCCTTAAGATGGTCCAACCATTCACCCAGCACTGCCAAGGCCACCACTAAACTATGTCCTCAAGTGCCACATCTACATGTATTCTCAACGGTGACTTCACCACTTCCCTGGGCAGCCTGTGCCAATGCTTGGCAGTGCCTTTGGTGTAGAAATTTTCCCCAATATGGAATCTAAACCTCCCCTGGGGCAACCTGAGGCCATTTCCTCTTGTTAGTTGGGAGAAGAGACCGATACCCAGCTGGTTACACCCTCCTGTCAGGGAGTAAGAATGTCTGGGTCAGAGACCACCACCTCTGGGCATGTCCACGTGTGGCTGGTGGATCTGTCCTCAGGCAGGGGATGAGCTGTGCCTCCCAGCCCTGTGCAGCCGAGCCCTGTGTGGGCTGAAGCTGCAGCATGCTGCTGGTCTGCAGGATGTGTGTGGGATGGCAGGGTCACAGCTGGCTGTGGAAAACACAGCGTGCCCACCCCGTGCCCTGTGGCTGTCATTGCAGCGCCGGCTGCGGCAGGACCGGCGTCATCTGCGCCATCGACTACACGCAGAAGCTGCTGCAGGACGGGGTGAGTGCCAGCCCCTGGCTGCCTTCCATGGCCCCTGCACCCCTCTGTCCTTCCCTCCCTCCCTTCCCTCTGCCTTTCAGCCCCTCTGACTGCACTCAGGTGGATGGGAGCTCAGCAGTGCCCAAAGTGCTGATTCCCCACTCCCAGTTTGTGCCACTCCTCTCTCTTTAGGCACTGACAGCATCACACCAGTGGGGCAGAATCCTCCTCCACTGCTCCCTCTGGCCAGGAATTCAGCTCAAAGCACATGGCCCTGTGCTGACCTTCACTCTTCAATACATCTTTACTGTCTACATTTGTCTCTCTCCAATAATGGTACAGGAAGTAATCCCTGGCCCCAGGGCAGGTGCTGGGACTCAGAGGAGAGCCTGCTGTCTTCTGTTCTACAGCTCCCTGATCCCATCCAACTGGGAAATCAGTGTCATGTCCTTCATGCTGCCCACAGCTGTTATAAAAAAGATCTTTTCTGTGGTGTGTGAGACAGGAGGGAGGAGGATGGTTTGTAATAAATAAAATAGCACTTTAGGCAGGCCCTTTGTTAAAAATTATTGCAATAGCAGCCTGGATTTCAGACAGTGCTCTTGAACTGTGTCATGACTTGGAAGCTTTGTGGAATTTGACCTTTCTGTAATTTTTTTAATCAGAGAAATCATAGAAATCATGGAAAGATTTGAGTTGGATGGATCTTACAAAACCTCTCTTTCCTGCACCCTGCCACAGGCAGGGACACCTTCCACTATCTCAGGGTGCTCCAAGCCCTGTCCAACCTGGCCTGGGACACTTCCAGAGATCCAGGGGGAACCACAGTTTCTCTCCATCCTGTGCCAGGGCCTCCCCACCCTCACAGGGAAGAATTCTCTCCCAATATTAAATCCAAATCTCTCCTCTTTTAGTTTAAAACCATTTTTTTCTTTTTCTTGCCAGATTGTTCCAATGAACTTCAGTGTTTTCAGTCTGATCCAGGAAATGCGCACACAAAGACCTTGCATAGTGCAGACCAAGGTAAGTTTGGGGAATGTCACCGGCTGGTCCATGCTGGGACCTCACCTTTTCTCCAAGAGGCTTCACAGCAGGGAGACCCAGAGCAGTGGTGCTGGTGGGAGCTGGGGTGTGGAGCTGTTGTGCAAAGTCCCTTTTCTGAACAGAACAATGATTTGGCAGAAATTAATTTGGTGGCTGAACGCTTCCCTGTGGGCAGCTGGGCCGGTGCTCACAGCGAGTGATCAAACGCTTTTGCTGTGAAACCAGGGACTGTCCAGGCAATAAAGTGGGAACTTTTCTCAGCTGCAAAAGACTGAAGAGGAAGCTCAATGCAGAACAGCGTTGTTTGCACACCCAAAAACCCCCCAAAATGCTTCAGTGTGAACCCTGTGAGAGTTGTGGCTTCTGCTCTTCTCAAAACTCACACCCTGCCAATGGACAGGAAAGCAGCTTCCCTCTGGGGTGATGCTTGCTTGGGAGGAGGTGGCCTTTTACGGGTCCCACTGGTGCTGCTGTCACATGTTTTGTCTGTTGGGATGCAGGAGCAGTATGAGCTGGTTTATGACGCAGTGATTGAGCTCTTCAAAAGGCAGATTCAAGCACTCGATGCCCAGAAAGATTCTGCTGCTTCACAGGTAAAGTCCCAGGACAAACACCCTGCCTGCTGCAGCCTGGGCACTCCAGCTCTAACCTCAGTTCCTGCTGCACATCTGGGATCAATTCCCATATTTTCTGCTCCCCTTGATACCCAAACTGAGTCTCTTTTGACATTAACCCATGAGAATCAAGCTCTTCCCCAGAATGTGCAATGCTTATCATAAACAAGACCTAGATTTTCTTCAGTCTCAAAACCATTTCTATTTTATATATATATATTTCTATATATTTTTGATTGTTTAACGTCATGAGTGAATAGAACAGAAAAAAAACTGGAAAAAGTCTTTTTGGACTGGTTAAGGACAGTCTGTGAGCAAAGGTCACACAGGGCTGGGTTGACACAAAATGCAGAGGACGTTTCAAGTCAGGATGTGGTTTTGTAGCTCTTGCCCAAACCTCTCGCCCCCCTAAGCCTCCCCGTCCTCTGAGGACACAGTGCAGAGCACAGGCATGGCCATGAATTGGTGTCACGAACAAAACCAGCACCCAGCTTGCCCAGTGTGGGCTCCTGAAGGCCAAGTATTGCACAGGCTGCCTGCCAGCTGTTTGGCACAGCTGGATGGTTGTAGGGCTCCCTGTACTCTCATTTCAGAAAGGTGCTGTCAGGAGTTGCTCTTCAGGAAGTTCTGTCTGCAGTTTCCAGTTCCACCTTGGTGTCATTTCCCAAGTGTTTTAGTAATTAGAAGTATTTGGCAAAAATCCTAGCTCCTGAAGCAGCAGGTTGGTGTCCTTTGCATTCTGCCTCCTCACTCTTGTTTGCAAACTTTTCCTTTCCCTAGGAAGGAGCAGGGCATCCTGTATCCAAGCCAGTCCTGACTCCAGTGGAAGACATTTATGGCCTGAGTTTACTCACCTGGTAAGGCCTCAGCACAAGTATCCTTGGTTGGTATTTGCAATCACCCACACAATTTCAGAGGGATGAACTTTTTGATGTGTGCTTTGGGACACTTTAGCTTTCAGGATCTGCTGCCTCCCTTGAGTCCCACTTTGACTCTCATGTTTGTTCCTAACATAATTCATAGAATATCATAAATGTTGAAAAAGTCTCCTAAGACCACTGAGCACAACCATTAACCCAGCACTTCCAGGTCCAACACTAAGTCATATCCCCAAGTGCCACATCTACATGTTTTTTGAACACTTCCATGGATGGTGTTTCCACCACTTCCCTGGGCAGTCTGTTGCAATGTCTGATCACACCCTCAGTGAAGAAACTTTTCCTAATTTCCTAATAATTCATGCTATTCTCACTGATGTGTCTCAGCCTCTTCCCTAATGTGCCATTATCTGTCCCCTTCTTCTGCCCTGGGCTTTGTGTCACACAGTATTTCACATATGAACTGAAAACAGTGTAAAACAGTATTAAAAAGTCTCATGAACATGGAGGCTGGGTCATCCTAGCCCTCTGCCTGGCATGGAATGCCCTCATTGTCCCATCTTCCTTCTGCACATTTCACTCCAGTGCCCCTTGCTGCAGGAATAGCAGTCCTGAGGATCCAGCTTCCCAGTACCAGCAGCTTCCCAGGCTGGTGGGATCTCTCTGTGGACACGTTTGGGATTGCAGTGTCTGCTTTCTGTAAATAATTTTGCTTTTTGGTTCAGTTTGCTGACATAGAGAGGCCTCCTCTGTTCACCATTTACCGGTGTTGAAATGGAGCACAGTCCTTCCCTGTGCTCCTTGCTTGAGGCGCTGCATTCCTGAGGGAATTGCTCCTGGGAGCAGCACTGTGGGCTCTGTTAGTGGGCTGACCTTTTCTGATCCCTCCGTGGCTTTGACTCCACACCACTTCACTGTGTTTTTACTGCAGCTCAGAGCGAGAGGAGCAGGCTCCACACCAACACCTCCCTCTGCAGCAGGACGGGCACCACCACCTCCCTGCCCTGGCACAGAGCGAAGCGTCCCTGCCCTCGCTGCGCGCCCCGGGAGCGCGGCACAGCTCCGCCCGGGGAGTGCCCCCCATCAGACAGGCCATCTCCTTCGGTGCTCTGAACTTCAGCAGCTGCAGGAAGGCAGCTGCCAGCGAGCCCTGGGGTGCTGGGGATGCCCCTCAGAAACGCCGCAGCTGGGAGCTGGAGCTGGAGCCAAAGGGAGCAGGCAGGAGGGGGCTTGGTGCCAGAGCACCTCTGGCATGGACTGCATCAACCCCTCTGGCGCTGGGGCAGCGGGGAGAGGGCTGGGAATGGGATGCAGGGGATTCCAAGCCTGTTTGGAGTCCACAGTGGCCAAAAGCTCACTGGAGCTTCCAGGATGGATTCTCCCCCGTGGACCTGAACCCCTCCAGACGAGCAGCAGACGGCCCCCCAGGCCACAGGAACCGGGGGCAATGCCCTCACCCTTACCTGTGCTCAGCAGAAGACCCCTACTTCTCATCACTCTCTCCAGATGACCCCGTGTCCCCTGCATTTCCCTTTCTGGAGGGGCAGGATGAGCTCCTCCCTTCGTGCCCTGCCAGTGCCCTGCTACAGCCCACCACAGCCAGCTCCCCATCATCCCACCATGCCCCCCTCAACCAGGAGAGGATCCTCACCTCAGGTAAGTGTACTGGGACTTGCTCCACTCTGTCCTGCCCAGGCCTCACAGCATTCAATGCCACAAAGACATGCTCATTATTCCTTGGGAAGTCCTGGGAGTTGCAGCCCAAGCCAAGCAGCAGCAGAACCACCAGCTGTGTGCCTGGCATGATGAGTTATGCTCATTTTCCTTCTGTAATTGGTGCTGGGAGTTTTTTGGATGTTTAAGCACAGTTTAGAGGTGTTTAACCTCAATCTCTGGTGCGTGGCAGGGCAGGAGCAGCCCCTTCCCCTACACAGCTCTGTGTGGTCCCTCTCGTGTCCTGCCATGCCAGGAACCTGTCTGTGTCTCTCCAAGCAGCCCCCCTGCCACAGCCTGATGATGATGATGATGATGATGATGCTCCTCCACCCCTGCCCCAGCGCACCCCTGAGTCCTTCATTGTGGCCAGCGAGGCAGGTGAGTGATGAGCAACATTAAATGTGGCTCTGAGCAGCACTGAGGGCTCATCCAGCATCAGGGCACTTCTGTAGCATCTGGCAGTGCCTGGGATGAAGAACGACCTCTCTGCTGTTCAATTGCTTCCAGGACAATTTCCTCAGGCCACTTCGGATCTCCAGCTGCCAGACAGAAATCCAAATATTGGGACCTCCTGGGAGTGGAGTGGTGAGTCTCACTCAGAGGGGTTTCATGACCCTGTGAGACTGAGACCATGTAAGGTAACTGAGTGGCTTTTTACCTCTTTTCCAGCATTATTCCTATGCCAATCTCCTTACCACGTTTCCTTCTGTGAGAAAGACTCTAGTTTTGGCACTTTGTACTCGCCATAAATTATTTCATACAATCACAGAATCATGGAATGGTTTGGGTTGGAAGGGAGTCATTTTAAGATAATCCCATTCCACTCCCCTGCCATGGGCAAGGACACCTTCCACTAGACCAAGCTCATGGCCTCAGTCTGGCCCCTTCTTATCAATATTTACTTTAATCCAAACATTATTTTTTGAGATTCTAAGACCAGTATAGGGTAATAAACATATTGTCCCTCATTTAGAGAAGGATAATGAAGACAGGACATTGGTGTTCTCCTGATCTTCACACAGCCCTGTGGAACCAGCAGGACCTGACCAAAATTTAGGTATCTCTTGATCATCCCATAGCTGAGTGACAGCTCTGTGAAGTGCGAGAATGAGGCACAAGTCTGTCTTCCTTTACATGAGCATGGAGGTGTATGTGGGAGGGTGTTTGCACATCACATCCTTTCCTCATCTTCTTTGGCTTCCTTGTGTGCAAGAAAACAACGTTTGGATGTGGGAATTTTAAATACCTGCCTTGTTTTTTGTTTCCAGAGTGTGAAGCTTTGGAGCCCACGAACAGGTATAAATTCAGTGCTGGGATAATCTTTGGAATTAAGACCTGGGTTGTTGTATTTTTTTTTTTCTGAAACTGCTTTATTTAGTAAATGTGTTTAGTATCTGTGCTCAGTGCAACAGAAATTGTTGCTAAATAGTTCTGCAACTACATAGCTCTAACCAGAACTAGACAGTTCTACAACCAAGTAAACTGGCAGTTGTATGTTTCCTAATCAGCTCCTGCCTTATTCTGTACATGAGGATGTTCCTTGCAGCCTCCTCTTTGTCTGCATGTTGTGTGTTTCCTTTGAGACAACTGAGATAAGCTGGTTGCTTCTAACATATATATATATATCTTATTTTAAAGCTAGGTTACCAACTCTTTTATCTTTGCTTTCTCAGAGACAACCCAGGATTGCTCTAATTCTCCTCCTCCGCTTCCTGAAAGAACCCCGGAGTCGTTTGTTCTCGCTGAGGCAGCAAGTAAGTGCTGAGCTCTTTTCTCAGGATGTAACTGAGGTTTCACACTCACACCTAAACCTGTAGGTTTTTGAGAGTGTGGCCCACTTGTTCAAAGAATCACCAGGCAGTGCTTTAGCACTTCCCTGCAGGAGATTTCAGCAAATACAACAAAAATAAACACAAGTAGGGAACCTGCAGAAAATTTCTAGAAGTGCTGCATTAGAGGAGATGAAAAGCACCAACAAAGCACTTGGAAAAAAGCAGGAGGATTTGTGAATGACACTGAAAACGTACCTGTGATGTATGTTCCCAGGTCTGCAGCCTGCTGCAAGACATTCCACGAGTCCTGCGGGTTTGGAGAACAAGGGATCAGAAACATCATCCAAAGAACTCCTGAAGTGCTTCAGGAGGAGCAAGGTAAAAGAAACAAAAGGTGTGGAAACCTTAGAGGGAGATAAGAGCTCTGGCACAGCTGGTGCTGCTCTCTCACTGGTCACGGGGGGAACAAACCTGGGATGAGAAGGAAAAAGCCAACAAGAGTGGCACAAAGTTTGCTTTTTATGAAATGTGATACTTTGCATTTATCCATGTATTCCCACAGTAGCTGATGTATTTATACATGTACATTTATCAGTGTTTTTATACATGTGCATTTACCAGCAAATTCCCCTTACCACAGTAGCTCATCCAGTGCTTCACACATTTTTTTCCAACTAGCCTTTTTTCATTCTTTTTTTTTTTTACAGAGCTTGAAAATATTGAAAAATGTGAGAAAAAGTAAGTGTTTCAGGCTAATACCTTCCCAATGCATTTAAGCAATTGTTTAAATGTTTTAGTATTTGGAAATACCAAAACCCTGAACTTTTCCAGTGTGAAATTCCCCACACTTTGGAGCAAGTCACACAGAGCTGTGCCAGCTGAGCACCTTCTCACCTGGAGAGCTGCAGTTGTTGTAGGAATGTCACAAGGATGCTGTGCTGCCCTTTGGGGACCTTGGGGACAAATTATCCAATCCTTCAGGTCATTCAAACCTGTGTTGCAGGACCCTACAAATGGGAGATGTGGGTGCTAGGAGAATGTGAGCCCATGCCTAGGTTCTGATCAGGTTATCTGGAGCATAAATAAGGAATTTCTCACTAGAATCCCTCTGATCTAAAATTAAAATGCTCATCTGGAAAACAGGACTGCTGAAAAGGTTTTGAAGCACTTCTGAACAAACATTTTCTCAGCAGATCTTGCTGCAGTAGTAAATCCACTCCCTGACAATATGGGATTGCACAAATTAAGGAAGGAAGGAAGGAATTCTCCCCTGGGAGGGTGGGGAGGCCCTGGCACAGGCTGCCCTGGATCCCTGGAAGTGTCCAAAGCCAGGGTGGATGGGGCTGGAAGGTTGGAATTGATGACCTTAGAGGCCTTTTCCAGCCTAAACAATTCCATGATTCCACAAGTTCTGCTCTGGAATCACCAGTGACCAGCTGCATTTTTTATTTCTAGGCATCTGCAGTCCATCTTCACTGACAAAATCATCAGAACCTGCCCCGACAAACTCCCCGAGGTCCTTCCTTAACTTTGGTATGTTTTCCTCTTGGTATTTTGGTAGGAAGAACCTGGTTCTTGGAAGTCTAAATGCCAGGCAGAACACTTCCAAACTACAAATATTTCAAATAATGCTAATTGGGTTTTACATAATTAGTTTTTACACATTTACAACTTAATTTGCAACTACAGGATGTTGCTTTTCTGTCCTATCTGAAAGCTTGGGAAAGATCTGAAATTACAAGTATTTTCAATTCCTGTGTTATTTCAAGGGATTACATAATCAGCATCTGTAACATGCAGAATTGGTTGCATTAAAAACATATATAATTTCTTCCTAGGCTTTGCAAATCGATTTTCAAAACCTAAAGGACCAAGAAATCCACCCCCAGCATGGAATATTTAGATGTATTTTATAGACTTGGCATTGCAGATTTGTGAAGTCATCCTGAAATACTTGGAATGCCCATTCCCAGTGAAGCTTCCACCAAAATAAACACATCCAAAGCTGTTACACGGTGTTGGCAGCACATTCACTGAATTTAAATCTGGAGTTTTAAAGTCAAGAATGTAAAAGTACCAGCAGCTTTCAGTTAATTTGCCACGGGATGGAAGGTAAACCTTGGAATACAAGGGTTTTTCCTAAGGAGGAACATACTTTTGTCATGTTTTGGATTGTAATCACTTCAAAAAGATGGATTTGAGCAGAAACTGATGATGGGACCCAGTGAAGACTATGGAATGATCTGGAGCAGAGTGAAGTGGATCAAGACCCTCTCTCACATTTGTAGATCTACTCTAATTAAAGACACTGAAACATTTACATTACCTGGACTAAGCGGGAATTAGCATCCCAAATTTTAGAAATAATAGAAGCTTTTGGGTTTTTTTTTCCCCCATCTGAGTGAATCAGAGCATTTGTCTGGATTTGGGGGCAATAAGACAGCGATTGATCCCACAGAAACTAAACCAGTGTAACTGGACTGCACAATTGGCTGACCCAGCTGCTCTTCTATCTGGGAAAAAAAAATTAAAATCCCAAAAGCATCACGACAGCAAGCAAAATGTTGTATTTTTAAAACAATGCTGGTTTTAAGGATTTGAGATTCCCCAGCATGGAATTTCAGGTGGGAACAGGGAAGATTTCTCGTCAGATTCCTCACCAGTTTCCACCAACCAAGGTGGGATTTGGGGATTTAATCAAGAAGAATCGCTGACCACTGCTGGAATGGAAAACTCTACTGGTTTAAAGCTGGGGGAATAGCCAATATTGCCTTTTTTATTATTGTAGTCACAGGTTTTCTTAACAGCAGAAAACACTGAAAGCCTTTACCTACATTATATTCCTGTTTCTCTCAGGCTGGACGGGGTTTGGAGCAACCTGGTGTAGTGGAAGGTGCCCCAGTCCATGGCAGGGAGTGAAACGAGATTTTTAAGTTCCTTCCCAACCTTGAACATTTTATGATTCAACGATTTTATTCCATCCCACTGCCATGGGCAAGGATGGCCTCCAACTGCTCCAATCATCTCCTTCACGCGGAAAGCCTGCGAAGCACCCCGCCGTCGGCGTTCAATGGACGAAGCACTTTAGAACAAGCGACAAACGCTATTAAAATAAAAGTTTCT
>WEIU01005620.1:82182-94095 GCA_013389925.1 Aegithalos caudatus | reverse complement strand
GATAAAAACAAATTTAAATATGAACAACAGACAGAGAAGTATTAATATTTAAGTTTTTGGGTTTTCAAGTGTCTCATTTTTGTGGCTTTGGAATCAACATTTAACTTTTCCATGACTTCACATTAAGATAATACTCATCAGGCTGGAGTGAAAAGCATTAAAAGCTACTTAAATGCTTGCTCTAAAGACTTGTTAAATGAATGGATATTCTTACATCTATTTTAATGACTTTTATATCAAGCTGTTAATTCAGAGGATTACATTTTCATTACATTTTACAAGAAAATATGTCAATACATGGAAAACTTTTGTTTGATCCACAGTTCCTCATAATGTTTATATATAACATTTATATTCTAAACAATGCATCATTGTGGTAATGCCTGACAGCTAAGTGGTACTGCTTAGAAATGGGACTACTCTGCTTCCTCCTTTTAACATGGCAGCTGAAAATATTATCTACAGAATAAATGGATTAAAAATTACAAATTATAAGTTCTTTTTTAATTTAGAATGTACAGTAACTTCTGTGGGTATCCACATGTTAAAGAGAAAATGTCAATGTCCTTACAGCATTTAATTTCATCAGTGATTAAAAAGAAAATCTTTGTTCTCAACTCAATACATTTTTTTGCTTTAGTTATCAGTTTCACATGTCAAAAAATACTAAAAATGAAAATGCATTGAAATCAAGACAGCATGCAGCTTACCACTAGTGATCAAGTAGGAGTCAGCCTCAACTACCCAAGTGTCCTAAGGGTCACTAAAACATCTTAAACAATCAGTATGTTGGATAATAAAAATAATCCTCAACGTGATATTCAATGTTGTGTCTCAGGACATGAGTCCATGCAAAATGTGTGTGTTTCATGTATCAGAGGGCAAAGCAGATGAGACAGGGAAAAGAATTGTTATTAATTTTACAATTCAAAATCCTTCCCTATTTACTAATTAATTTGGTTGAAATAAGTCACCATCTTGTAGAAAGTGAAATAAAAATGAGTCAGATGATGCACAGGAATAAGGCTGAGGCATTGCCCAAACCTCTGATCAGACAATGATGTTTAAATGCCTTTTTACTTATTATTTAACAACTTTCATATCCTTTACTCTTTCCAAATGACAACTGATTTTTGTTAAATCAAACTCCAAGGAATAAAAAAAAAAAAAAATCATAGAGCCCAAACTAGCACTTGCCTTTAAAGCTGAAAACCCCCCAACAAACAACATATTACAACCATTTTCTTAGGAATCTTTTTCTGAATGGTATCTTACTTAAATTTCTCTCAAAAATTGACTGTTATAAAATCATGGTTTAATACAAGCAGTAGAAGAAAATTGTTCTGTTTTGTAAGCTGACTGTTCAGCTTGTTGATTCTGCATATTGAGGAACTGTGTTCAATGATGTCTCTTAACAGAAAAAGGCCTTTGTAAAAAGACATTTCCAGCAAAAAAAATGAATATCTTGTTAAGCTTTCAGACATTTCACCATTTGGTACTGAGTCATGAAGCATCTGGCATGAATTTCAGCACCTTTGAACCATTTATACACTGATAATGTTGATACACAATTCTTTGTTTTTGGAAAAGAAGATATGAATATATTCATTACTGCTTATGATGGAGAATAAGGAATGGAGCTATCAGAAGTAAATAAAAAGACTTAAATTTTTTAAAAAAATCAATCCAAGAGCAACAGGCAAAATTAATGCAAATGTTACATTCATTTTTGGGAACACAGCATCTTAGATCTTTACCGAGGTGATGATTCATCATTTTTCAGATAGGGTGAAACTGAGGTGGCCGAGAGAAGCCTGGAGGAATTACTGCAGCAACATATTTTCACCTAAATGTTAACTTCCAAACTACATCCCCTCAGTTTAGGAAGAACATTGAGATGCTTGAGTGTGTCCAGAGGAGGCAATGAGGCTGGGGAGGGGCTTGGAACACAAACCCTGTGAGGAACAGCTGAGGGAGCTGGGGTTACTTAGCCTGGAGGAAAGGAGACTCAGAGGTGACCTTATCACTTTCTACAACCTCCTGAGAGGTGGCTGTAGCCAGGTGGGAGTTGGTCTCTTTCTCCAGGCAGCAACTGACAGAATGAGAGGATTCAGTATTAAGCTGTGCCAAGGGAAATATGTTAGATATTATGAAAAAGTGTTTTTACAGAAAGGGTGATAAAGCATTGGATCTGCCTGGGGAGGTGGTGGAGTCACCATCCCTGGAAGTGTTTAAAAAAAGACTGGATGTGGCAGTCAATGCCATGGTCTAGTTGAGGTGTTAGGACATGGGCTGGTCTCGACAATCTTGAAGGTCTCTTCCAACCTGGTGATTGTGTGTGATTCTGTCCTTTCTCTCTCTCCTGGTGGTGACATTGTTTTGACAATAATGGATTAGAATCAAACTTGAATGCATTGTTTGGGCTTAGCATAGCCAAAGAACAGGGAGAATAATCTCATGACTAAAAGGTATCCTGCTTCAACAAGGAAGTTAAATTCTCAGCTGAATTTTCACAAGCTAAAAGCATCATGAGCATTTGGGAAGATATGATTAACAAAATTAATGACAAAGCAACATTTTGTCTACAGCTCCTCCACCCCCACAAGATCTCACCCCTTCTCCAAAACAATCTAAGTACCATCATCTGTACCTGTGAAGAAGAATATATACTTATTAAAAAATTTAATTATTTATGGAAAATAAAAAATCCATTCAAAATGTAAATCCAGGAGATCACAAATTAAAAAAAAAAATAGAAAACACAGATCTTCCTTAGGTTTTCTCACAGTCATTTTCAATAGGAGCATAATTGCAAATGTACAAGACAAAAGGGAATTTGCTCATTCTTGGTAACGACAGAATAGACCCCATTTTTAAATACTTTTCTCTGTTTACTTCAGTAAACTACTGGTGTGAATGAAACCAGAATAAAACCTTTTTTTTTTGGTACTAACAATTGTCTGAGGAAAAATTTTTCCCATACAAATGCCTCCGCTTCAACCTCTCTACTTGGAAAATTTAGATGGCTGAACAATCAGAGTGCTTGAGCACCTCTGAATTTCTCTACAGTCAAGTTTATTTAGTAAATGTGTAAGTCACTCCAGGTTTTACCTGCTTTCCTGTTGTTCTAGTTCTTGATTCTTTTTGCTAATCAGAAAAACACTGAAGTGATAATCGAAGTATTTAAATGACATGGGAAATTATGAAATAAGAAGAACAAGAAGAATCTGGCACATATCAGACCGGTGTAATTGTCTTCTATAATAGTAGTAGGCCTTGCAGTTGGGTAGAAGAATTAGATGTTCTATTTTGCGTCCATTAAAACTCAAAAAGTTAGAAGAACAACACAAATAACAGTGCTACATATGAATGTAAAACTAGATAGCCATGGCTGCAGAAGATATATGTAATTCTTTGGCAAATAATGAAAAACATATCAAGCTATACTGCATGGGAACCTGTCTTCAGATTATGGAAAAAAAAAAAAAAAAAAACTTGTTAACAATTATTGTTTTCTAACTATAATTTAGATTACTTTGGTCTGGGGGAAACTATGAATATACTGCAGGAAAATATTGAAGTCTAACTTAAATACATTGAGTAGTTAAAAAAAATATCTTGATAGTTAAAGAATTCTGTAGGTAAATAATGCAGTTTATTTATTTGAGCAAGCCCATCCAGGTAATGAAACACAGGGTGAGGAATGACCAGGCAGGCAGCAGACCAAAATTTGAGGTTATAGTGTATCACAGGTTGCACATGTCAATACAATCTTGATAAGTCAAACATTTTACTACCACTTAAATCAGAAATACCTGTAGAGTATTTTCCACTTTTCAATGCAGATGGATTATCCCTGATGTTTATTTTATTCCAAAGTGGAAAAAAACACAGACTTTTTTTAAAAGATAGAGAATGTCACGGGAAGTTTGTTGAATACCCTAACTGTGAAATGTAATCTCATGATGGTTTTTGTGTGCTAAGTCCAGCCACCCAGGAAGGTCCTAAGTAAATACTTGTGTTTAGCAGGAATTTCTCCAGGAGGGAATAAATGTTTTAATGAAGGAAAGACAAAAGATTATACAGTATGGCAGGTAAACCTGTCACAAGCACTACTGAGTAAACAACATTACTGAGTAAAGTACAGACCAGTTCTGTGATTCTGAGTTCTTACTGGACATCCCACTTCAGGAACAACTTCAAAGATGTTAAACCATTCATGTTCTAGTCACTTAAATACTGATTTATGCTATCAAAATCAACATAGTAAGCTAAATTTTAGATTAAGCATATTCAAAGAATTCCATCTGGATGCATAAATCAGTCTTTGGACAGGCTTTTACATTATCAAAGAAAATATCACCTTATTAATCAGATCTATCCTCTAGAAAAGGGATAAGTATATCTCNAAACCAAAAAAAAAAACAAAAAAAAAAAAAAAAAAAAAAAAACAAACCAAAACAAAACCAAAACAAAACAAACAAAAAACCACCACAAACAAACAAACAAAAAAAACCACCCCAAAACTAGCCTCCAGTCTCTTTGTCTTCCCTTTGTGTTTTAGGAGAGAAGACTGCTCTTTGGTAATGCTGCACAAGACTATGCAACTTCTGCCACCCCTTGTATCTGTAGCTATACTGAGAAAAATACAGGGTCATGGTAGTCAAGAACTTACATTATTGCTGTAATCAGCAACTCTGATCAGCTGGAAAGTAGCCATGAAGAACATAATCTATCAAAAGCCTTCTGCTATCCCTGAGGCTTTTATAACCCATATAAACATGCTTAGGTGCATTAAAAATTAAGGAATCATAATATTATATTCTTTCTTTGGATTGATGAAAAAATATATTAAGAAGAACTATAATGAGTGCTTGAATAATAAGTAAATAAACTTATTTTCACAGTAAGAACAAGAAACTTGTAATGTAAATGTTATTGTTATGTTGCATGGCTTTTGTTCCTTTATGCTTTAATATTTTTGGGAAGAATAAACCAATCAACATAAAAAAGTCAGGCTTCAAGTAACATGTAAATTACATCCTGAGAGATGTTCATATCAAAGCACTTAATCTTTCAGAGAAATCCTCAGCCATCTGTTTGCCTTAGGTTCAGAGAGATGGCTGAAAAGAAGTAGAGAATACACCTCAGATTAATTTACAGTGCTCTTGTTTGCTGTCAGATCCTCTCATAGTTGTTGTGACAAACATTAACACACAGCCCAAATGCTTATGTTTGTTTTACTACCCTAGAAAACATGCCCCTAAACAGAAAAACAGTGAAATTTCCTCTAAAGAAAAACCAAACCACAATGTCAGTGTTCACAGAATCAAAACTCTAGATGAGAATGTTTGGTCTCTCAACATACATCTTTTATCCAGCACATCATTTTCTCCACTGTCACTTATCTTTTCCTTGAAGACTGCAAGAGAGCATCATGATTACCTTCACCAGAAGTCATTTTATAAAATTTTCATGAAGCAGCACAAGTTTCTGTGTCTCTGGCTCCTGCAAAATTTCAGACTTTATTTTCTTCTCCTTTGAGAGTGAAGCCACATAGTTCATGGGAGCACTATGTGAGAGAGCCAAGATTTTCCCCAAAATAAACAGGTAAACCTAAGAAATATAGCACTGTACATGGGTCTAGACTATGTATCCACTGAAACTTTTATACAGTCATATTTTTGTTCAAATGTTTGTCAAAGAGTTTTTTCTCGTATTAACAAAATGTTCAGCCATATAAATAAAATAATTTCAGTCTCTTAGATCTGAAACATGCTTCCAAGAAGATTTGAGGCACCTAAAATTCAAATACTAATGCTATCAGCACCTAAATCCATTAAAACAAAAAAGATTAAAAGTAAAAGAATATGTATTTATATAAATAAATAAATAAGTATATCACCTTAGAGGTAGCAGGAAATTCTAGGTGGTCTTTTACCATTTTATTTAATATTTTTATAGTCAAANGATTTCTAAGTTGAATTCAGAAGCATCTACTTAATGTGCAACAAATGTTTTAGGGGACAAGTGTTTTTACCTAATGATAACAATAACCTGTGATGGTGATCTTAAATTGCTTAATTGTTCTTATATTTAAAAGTTAAATGTTTAAATGATATTTAAATGAAAACAGAAGTTCTCAAATGCCTTATGAAATAGCTTTGACCTTTATGTTAAGCTGCCACTCAGGTCACTATCAACCTGAGTGGAATCAGAAATGCCTCCTACTCGGGTGGGTAAACAAAGACTTCTATGAAATTAATAAAAGTTCTTACCTATTTCTTCTCAGAAAGGAGACTTAATCTTGCTTTGTTTTATTTTTATGTTACTATGACAAGTACCCTTTTCTCAAGCAAATAGAAGAAAATGGAGATTTAAGTAGGGCAGTCTCAGAGAACAAGGTCCTGTAGTTCCACACTGCTTCTCACAACCTAAAGCAATGCTTGGCTACCTAGAGTTGCAGTATCATTACCAGGCAATATTTATCCTCCCTGCATAGCTTCATTTTGAAATTAATAAAATATGCTTCCATACTTTTTAGTGCTTTATTTAAACTGGAAAGCTATTTTTATGTGACCTGAAAGAAGACTCCAAAGATTTATGAACTGCATTATGTATTTATTAACTATATTAACTATTAGATAACTTAAGTACTGTATTGTTTGTATAAGACTTTACATCCATTCAAATACACCTTGAAGTAATAATCATGACTAAAAATGTTCTTATGAGAATCCTTCACTCCCTGAAAAGAGTAATTTCTAAAAGGAAAGAGGATACTCAAGGTTATGTTGAATGTAGAAAATTAATACATTTCTATGTCAATACAATTTAAAATTATGGAATAACATTACTTGTAAATAGTTCTGTCAAAGGGGGCTCAATAATAAAACACTGTAAAAGCTAAAGATAAAATTAATATTTTCATCATATATTTAATAGAAATTTCACTGTTGCAAATTGTCTTCAAGTCCCCTACTGTTGATTTTACCTAGATAGTACTTCAAACACATACTAGAACAAAAAGAAGCTTACTGAAATTTGTGCAGTCAGTTTAGAAATTACACTAAAAATTCACAAAAGCTGAGTCATCTCCAAATTATATATCCAAATTGCATCAAAAAGCCCAGACCCAAACATAAAAATGTCCAGCTAGGATGGATGTTAGAATATTGTGACTTAAGCATACCATGAGATGTTTGATTTTGCTAAACAACAAAATAGTTTGAGAATGATACCTCATTTTGGAATTTATAAGCAGCTAAATACATGAATATATCACTCAGATGAAAATTCTGAGCATCTGTATTTTAATATTTTGCCTTAGATATAAATTCAGTAAAAACAATAAAATAGCAATGATGATGATAATAATAACAAAAATAACAACAACAGTAGAAATAATAATCATAAAATTTCTATTTTCAAGTCTTAAATCAGGGGGCTAACATCAGGATTCATCAGACCAAACTTAGTAAGCCACAGATCTTCCCATGGTTAGTTGTTTAATCCCTCTCCATATTCAGTGGAGAGCACAAACATTCTCAGGAATGTGATTCATCTCATCTCCTTAGACATCTCTGCTTAGACAGAAGTAGCTGTCTAAAATAGGTTAGATGAATCATGCCCTAGATGTTTGTTTTTCTTAGCCAGTTCTAAAGGGCTCTGGGTTACTGGCTCAAAGGGAGCCAGGTGACATCAAACTGTGAGCTGTGTCTCTTTCAGCAAGTGTGCCTTGCAAAAAGGAATAATCCTTCTGGCCTACAAGTGCTAAGGCAAATCATCAGTATATAATATTGTCAAAAAGAGAGACACTGCCTGTAAAGTAGTTGAAAAGGCAGAAAAAAAGTAGCTCACCATTTTTCTGGTGACATTTGTTTGAAAATAATACTGGTAATAATATTGGAAATAATAGTATCTATTTTTAAACCCTGTTGAAATGGTCTCCATAAATAACATCATTAAAGAATGTAATTGCCAAATGTGTGACCCTGATATGCACCTACAATTCTGAGATGTGACATATCCAATGCAGTGATATGACTTACAGGTTGGCTATTATAAGTCCTTTTTAAAAGAGTATGTTTGCAACTGTGTTGCTTTAGATTTCTGGCATTCACTTTCTATGGTTTTGTGTGAAATGATGTTAAAAGCATTGAAAGAACATTTCAGAAAACCTGAAAAGTCAGATGTCTACTTGGTACTACTACTAAGATCAGCACTATGAAAACTGACATAGAAATTTCTGAAATATTGCTTGATTAAAAACTCAGAAGCAAGTTACATGATTACAAGTAAGTAAATATTAAAAGTGTCTTGTTATAAAATCATATTAGGAAAACATAAAAACATCTAATTAAGTGTACTATGGTAAGGATTCTTCGGAGCTAAACTGTTTGCAGTGATCAGATATTCAAGATATTGGTGGCTAAAAAACTGCACTTGTAAATTTATTCCTGATGCTGTGGAGATGAATTCAGATGGAGATAACCATATAGACAAAACATAAGGAGGTTACAGCTTTATAAACAAAAAAGTGAAGAAGCAAACAAATAAACAAACAGCAAAAGCTGGAATCTGCATCATCATTAAAACCTAAAATAATACAAGTTGTGAAGGAGACAATAAATCTGACAGCACAACAAGAAAACCATTAAGCAAAATACTAAAATGCATGGCATGACACTGAAATCTACAAAATAAAGATCTAGCCAGAAACTGCAAGAAATCTTGATGCTTATTTTGTCTCTCTTAGGGAGGGAAGAAGTGCTGATAATGCAAAGGTGATGCCATCTAAGTTTAGCTCGAAATAATACTCCCTAAACTTTCCACAGTTGAATGAGGCCCCTCATTACTACGAGCCTAGAAAAGCTGTACAGAAACTTCTTTTCCACTTTACCCTGGAATTTCACATGCGTAAACCAAATTATAGTTCAAATAACACATTTAAAGAACTTCTGACATCACTCCCTTTAAGTCCAATATATCCAGGAAAATTAAATAAATAAGCATAAGTTAATAAGTATAGAAAACCAATTGCTTCATTTAAGAAAGATCACAGAATTACAGATTAATTTAAGTTGTAATAAACTTTTGGAGGTCATCTGTACCAGGTCCAAATAAAAACACAGCTAAGTTCAAAATCAGAGATTTCTGAGGCCTTTGTCCATTAGAGTTAAGTGTACCTTCACGGATGAAAATTATGAAATCTTAATAGAGGAACTGCTCCATTCTGATCATTCCTTAAAAAAATTTAGCTTCATAATTTTCTGTTACACATGCCTGCTGTAGCATGTATGTTGCATCTAGCCCTTTTCATCTGTGCCTCAAAGAACTGCTACTTTATTGTTATTCCTCTTATCTTATCATACATATATTTGAACACTGAATTAAGTCATTCTAGGGACAGCTGACCCAAGTATTTTATATTCTCTTTAATGTCTTCCTATATAAAAGTCACAGTTCTTGTTATATTTTTATTTATGCACCTCGGTATTTTATTTTTTCCATTTTCCATTAAAAATTCAAAATTAATGTGTTTTTAAGAAGTTTGCTTCATCTCTACAGGACTGACAGGACTTTGCTGTTGAGCATTCCTACATTCTACAGATAATATTTATTATTTCCTGATGTCTCTCTAGATGAAAATATTTACTCCACTTGTTTGGGAGTGGATTTTTTGACTCTCTTATTTAAAATAAAAACTACATTAAATAATTAAATTAAATAAATAAGCATAAGTTAATAAGTATAGAAAACCAATACCAGCATCAGAGTCACATACCAAGTGTCCTTGCTCTGATTCAATGATTTTAATCAGCTAACACAGAGATTTATTTATATGTTAATTGCCAATTTACTTTTTTTTTTTTTTTTTAACTCATTTTGAATAATTGGAAAAATCTCATAAAAGTCTATTTATATTTCTGACAATCATAACTTGTAAGGGTACATAATTTTCTACCAGAATCAACTCTAAACCAATGCTGCCTCAGGTTGGTTAGTGACTATTTAGTAAGAAATAAGAGCAATTGCATCCAGGGATAGCTGTGCCCTGAAGCATTAGCAGCCTTTCATTCCAATCAGTATCTCAGATTTTACACCCCTTTCATGACAGATTTTTGATATGATTTGTTTCTCTAACACCACTGAAGAATTCATTTGACTAACCAAATCTCAGTCTGACCACAGGAGGTCTATTGTAGATTTCTGAGCATAAACTCAGAACAATTTCTTATAACCATCCTTTCTCAAAGTAATTTTACTAAAAGTCAGTTTGTTTAATGCTGAAAGGTATGGACAGCATCTACCAGCCCCCAAAATGTGACATTTTCCATGACAGTCAGGTTCACTTAGCTGAAAACATTTCAAATTGTAGAGTCATCCTTTTTCTTCTTTGTGTTTGTGTGTGTGTGCCAGGAATTTTTGTATATACTTTTAGTTTTTGTTAGTTTCCTTTTTAACTGGAAGCCTCTAAGAAGACTAAAGTGCTGAAATTGGTAAGATTTTCATATGTACTTCACATATTCTACCTGCCTACATCTACCTTCTGTTTCAAAGGAATAAAAAATTAACTGTATTATTTTTTTTTTTTTTTTAATTTTATTTTTACTCCTGTGGGATTTTATAAAATAGGAGAAATTTCAGACAATGAGAGTACAGGAATAGGTGGTTTGTAGTTTTAGTGTCACTTTGGTAGGAATTAACCCACACACCCTCTTGAGAGACTGATACATTATACCAGTGCCATTACTAGGAAATAAATATGCAAATTAAAAGAAAGACTTGGATACAAGATCTAAAAAAACCCTAGGAGTATGATGGCAGTTATTTATTTTTTTAGCTGCGTGGGGCAGAATGCATCTTGCATACTTAAACACATACTTACAATGTCAGAATTAGTTCCAAGTAATAAGAGACATCAAAGTCTTTGTCATCCATTAGAAGAAGTGGATAATATTTCCTGAGGCCTTGTAAGTCTGCCACTAAAGGAAAATTCTATGCAGATCAGGGTCCTATTTTTAAATAAGGCTTCCTACTCTTTTTTTATTTATTCAGACTTAGGAGAAAGTCATCATGGGAGTCATGCTTGGAAAGAAACATGAAGTTAAAAGCTGCAAATCTGATTCTCTGTAGCAGTCTATGCTCAACTGCCTGTCCCCACAAGGTGACCTTCAACATAGGGCTGCTGTCTGTCTGGTCCTACAAACCATTGAGTTAAAGACCTGTTAAAGTACAGAGTAATAACTACTAACATTACAATATTTACCTTGTCTAGCAGCATCTGTAGTACTGTTTTCATCAGTTTAGAGGCAGAAATACACATCTACTCTAAAGACACACATGGCACTGTGCGCTTTGTAAAGTAAAACCCAACATTTTCTTTGTGAGTTACACAGTCTCATCAGATTAGTGTGAGGTGCTGGGGCTGACTGATGCTACATCATTCGTTAAGGAGCTATTTGTATACGTGCTGCTTGAATGTATGTTGTCTGTATCCAAAAGTTCAGCCAGAAAAGGGTAGCTGGGTGGGCTGAGCTGCTGTGGGAATGCTGGGGAGTGGATGGGCTCTGATGCTGCTGGTTGCACCATAGAATAGACACAAAACAAGGATGGGGGTGGCTGCAGGATGGCTCCAGGTGTCTCCCAAACAGGCTCAGGTGCAATCAGAAAAGTGGCAGCTGCAGGGACAGACACACACCTGAGGGACCATGGATGGCCCAGACTGGGCAGGGACCCTCTGTGGCAGCATGGGTGTGGGACACTTCATTTCTGGCCTGGGGCAGGGTGCAGCTCAGCATAAATCATGTTTGCAGGTGGCTCAGCTGCAGGTATTGACAGACTGGAAGTAAAGAGACATGGCCCCGAGGAAAACTGGCAGGGTAAAGAGGAAAGTTGACAGGGTCAAAA
>WEIU01005620.1:66369-81721 GCA_013389925.1 Aegithalos caudatus | reverse complement strand
CCCGGTGAGCCCGGCCGGCCGCTCCTCCCTCCGCTCCAAGGAAAGCACCACGAGTGATATTCCCGAACTTTCAGCCCGTAGAAACGCCTGGGGAGCCGTGCAGATTCCTCTAACACTTGAATTGAGAGGCAGGGGGAAGAGCTGTTCCAGGTGACTTTGGAGTTAGATCTTCCCTTCTTTCAAACACACACCTTATCTGGGATAAGGAGCAGAGCAGGTGTGTTATAACAGCAGGGTGGTTATCAAGATGTTCCTTAGATGTTAAAAATTCTGTCTTAACTCGTATAAGCGATATTGAGTACCTCTACTTTTATTAATATTATTGTTTAATTGGATTGGTGATTAAAGTCATATTTAGTCTGCGGTTATTATGATTTTTNTCATCAGTTTAGAGGCAGAAATACACATCTACTCTAAAGACACACATGGCACTGTGCGCTTTGTAAAGTAAAACCCAACATTTTCTTTGTGAGTTACACAGTCTCATCAGATTAGTGTGAGGTGCTGGGGCTGACTGATGCTACATCATTCGTTAAGGAGCTATTTGTATACGTGCTGCTTGAATGTATGTTGTCTGTATCCAAAAGTTCAGCCAGAAAAGGGTAGCTGGGTGGGCTGAGCTGCTGTGGGAATGCTGGGGAGTGGATGGGCTCTGATGCTGCTGGTTGCACCATAGAATAGACACAAAACAAGGATGGGGTGGCTGCAGGATGGCTCCAGGTGTCTCCCAAACAGGCTCAGGTGCAATCAGAAAAGTGGCAGCTGCAGGGACAGACACACACCTGAGGGACCATGGATGGCCCAGACTGGGCAGGGACCCTCTGTGGCAGCATGGGTGTGGGACACTTCATTTCTGGCCTGGGGCAGGGTGCAGCTCAGCATAAATCATGTTTGCAGGTGGCTCAGCTGCAGGTATTGACAGACTGGAAGTAAAGAGACATGGCCCCGAGGAAAACTGGCAGGGTAAAGAGGAAAGTTGACAGGGTCAAAACTGCACACTGGAACCACGACTGAGGAAAACAACCTGTTGACAAGATGATAGGTTTGTCACTCAAAGAGGAACTGAAAATAAGCAATATTGAAATAATAAATACATAAGTGAAGAAAAAGGGAACAGCATAAGACAGAGTTACATTAAGATAAAAAAGGGAATACTGAAGCAACCACAACATGTTATTTATTATCAGACAGAAAAGCTGCTTTAAAATGCAGGGATGATCTGACAAACTCACAGCACCAGTTCTTTTTCACATGAGTCACTTCGCCCCAGCTCTTTTCCCCACCATTTCCATGCCAGCCGGGGCGGAGCAGGGATGCTCCCGTGCATCCCGTGGGACAGAGGCCNTGACTTTGGAGTTAGATCTTCCCTTCTTTCAAACACACACCTTATCTGGGATAAGGAGCAGAGCAGGTGTGTTATAACAGCAGGGTGGTTATCAAGATGTTCCTTAGATGTTAAAAATTCTGTCTTAACTCGTATAAGCGATATTGAGTACCTCTACTTTTATTAATATTATTGTTTAATTGGATTGGTGATTAAAGTCATATTTAGTCTGCGGTTATTATGATTTTTTTTCTTCTTAAAAATAAATCTCTATTCTTCTTTCCAACCAAGATGAAAACTAATTTATAAAATACTTACAGTAACCATCATTTTCCCGGGAAGCATAAATTATTTTGTCCCTTAAATAGTTGCTGCAAAGAGCAGAATCGGAAAATAGTATATTAATTATTGTAATAATAATTAGTGCACTTACTATGCTCTTCAATCTTCAGTAATTTATGAAATTAGGTGCATTTGAGCCACATTTCACTTGGATACAAATTGAACTTAGAGAAAACTTTGTTATTAGTCAACTACAAATCAGAAAACAACTTTCAGGTCTTTCAACTATTTGCTCTAATCATCTAATACCCTTTTGAATAATAAAAGGTAGAGTCAAGAAGGGGAAAGGTAAAGTCCAGCAGGCAACAGGAGACAGAATGCAGTGATTCTTTCATGAGATCCATTAAGTCACAGGAGGAGTATTGGTGTTATTGTGGCTCTACTTTTCTATGTTGCTTTCAGATAATAAATTTGTTGATTCGTTTTCGTCACTTTCTTTCTTCTAACCCCTCCTGCCCTATTTAAAACATTGCATATTCAGTAATAAGGTGTGGACACCTTAGGGGCATCCAGAGTATTTTTGTATTGTCTTTGAAAATTAGTTTTCCTTCTAGCTGGCTATACATACTATGCTCACACTACTTATTTGTCTTCAGCACGTTCATTCAGGGAAGCAGTGGTGCAGTAAAATAAATATAAAATTTAAAAAAAAAAAAGTCAAGGAGAAAATTCAGGTTTACAAATGTTTATAGTATTCAGTACTAAGAGATCAGTAATAATCTAGAGATAAAATTTAATGATTTTTGGACATATCAGATAAATGATAAGTATAAATGACACGGTATTAATGAAGAAATTACTTAGAGAAAATAAGGCTAATTTTGAAAGTTATTTCTCTTTCAAAAAATGCTCCAGTCACTCCTTAAATATCCTACTAATTAATTAGCATAGTCTGACTACATTAATTTAGGTGAAGAAAATCTAAATAGAAAACTTTTCCCCAAGGAAATAAAATGAAGTGTGCAATGGATTTGAGGGAAACACGGGTCCAATTTAAAGCTACCAGACATAGCTTTATCCAAGATATATAAAAATAATTTTCAAAATTTTAAGTCTCTCTTCATGCAGGCACCATTTTTCCATTTTTCCGTTTTGAATGCCTGTGTTTCCCCTGAAGTAAAATATTAATGCCTTCTACCAGGCTTGGGCCTCATGCAGTTTTCTCCATCACAAAAAACAAAAAACAAAAAAACAAAAAACAAAAAACAAACAAACAAACAAAATATATATATATATTGTGTATTAAGATAATTCAGCTCTGCCTATCTGCCTAAGAGGAATGCTTCTTCCAATTAAGAACAAATTACCAGCTAAGACCCTTGAGGACACCTAGAATTGTAACAAATTTTGGTACTGAATTGTATATTACAATTTTTACCTTTTCTATTTTCTTCTGTTTGTGGACACTTTGAGGTTGCTTTTTTTTTGCCTTTTTTTTTTTTTTCTTTTTAAACTAGAATAGTATTATAGAAACACATAAAAACAAGGTTGTCATTCAGAAGATTATTAACCAGGTACAACAATTCTTGAGTAAAATCTGTAAGACTAGCTGACAAGCAGAATTTCCACAGACTTGAGTGGGGTTTTTTTTTGTTTGCTTTTTTTTTAAATGTAGTTTCAGTTCAAAAGATCCTGTTTCCCTGCCCCTCCACCCCTGCCTCCAGAGACAAAGGAAATTGAAAAATAATACTTCATCTTATATTTCTAAATTTATTTTTAATTTTTACAGCTTCCAGTGCTCCTTCAAAGAATTGAGCTTATGAGAATCTGTCACCTTCATGAATCTTGCCAACAAGAAAGGCAATTTCAAGAGGCATTGAAGAAATCTAAACCCAATCTTTGAAGCTGGCTTTGGTTTATATCTCTGAGTTAAATAGCTAATGTTCCTTAATCAGTGCCGGGAGAGAATTAAGTACCACAAAATAGAATTCACTATCATTTCCATAGTAAGTAACATGAAGCCTAAAACAAGGATGGGTGGAGCCCTTTGTGGTGGTGTCAACTAACTGAAGATTAGAGGATTCCTGTGTTGGATCAAAATCAGCTATAGCTACTCTGACTCTCAGGAGTCAACATCACCACTTTTCAAAATGTAGAACAAGAATTTTTATTTAAAATGTATGGGTTTAAAACATAAAACCTTGAACCTATAACAATAAAGCCACTTGCACAGGACTTTCAGTACTAAAAAATTATTTTTTCATAACTGTTTGTATATATTTTTTAATTAACTCTTGGAGAAGAGACTAGAATTTTCTCAGTTACCTGCTCCTGACCTAAGAGTCTACTTGAAAATGCGGATGTGTTCTTTCCCTGAAGCAGAGGTATTAGATTTTGGGTACATAAACCCAACCTCTAGGGAATATTAAGAAGTTTGCTGACCACATTATATTATGAGAAGCTGTCAGAGCAGGGAGGGCCGGCAGAGACACCCTGACAAATTAGAGAAATGGGCAGTCACCAACCATATGAGATTTAGCAAGGGCAAGGACCAGATTCTGCAGTCAGGGTGGGGATGTGTGTACAGAGGAGGGAACGAGAGGCTGGACAGCAGCTGCAGAAAGGGACCTGGGGATCGTGGTCAAAGGCAATTGAACATGAACCAGCAGTGCCTTGGCAGCCAGGACTTCCAGCCCTGTCCTGGGGGCATCAGGCACATCTGGGCAAGGGAGGGGATTGTCCTGCTCTGCTCTGCACTGGGACAACCTCACCTTGACTCCTGTGTGCAGTTTTGAACCACAAATAAAAAAGAGATTGAGCTGTTAGAGAGTGTTCAAAGAGGCCATGAGGGTAGTGAAGGGTCTGGAGGGGAATTCTTATGAGGATTGGCTGAGGTCACTTGGTTTTCTCAGTCTGGAGGAGACTGAGGTCAGACCTAATTGTGGTCTTCACGTTCCTTGTGAGGAGAAGAAGAGGGGCAGACACTGATTTCTTCACTCTGGTGCCCAGTGACAGGACCTGAAGAAAGCTGAGTCATTGGAGGTTTATGCTGGATATCAGGACAGTGTTTTACACCTAAAGGGTGGTTGAGCACTGGAAGAGGCTCTCAGGGCAGTGGTCACAGCACCAAGCCTGACAGAGTTCAAGAAGCATTTGGTGAGACTGGGGTATCCCTACACAGGGCCAGGTGTTGGCATCCATGATTCTGAAAAGTCTCTTCCAACTCAGCATATTCTGTGTGTCTATCACTTCACCACAGAGATTGAAATCTTTTCCTTAGAACTGGCTGCTGGTAGGGCAGGAGTTGCTGAGGGTAGAGGGAATCTGTTTTCCTCCCTTTAACCTGGAGTTTAAGAGATGGATAGCAAACATCATCTATATGATAATTGAGTAGAATTGGTTTTGTTAGAGCTTAGAACAATCATCACATAAAGTGAACTTTGAGGACAGACAGTGGATTGATCTGCTTAGTAGACAAAGAAGCATCCAATTCAGAAATCTTGAACAAGATGAAATAAATGTTGAGCTGGTCAAGTTTACCAAAAAGGCATCTTTTTAACCACATACAGAAGAAAATTGTGAATACCTTTAGAAATTTAGCAGGTTAAATTCACAGTATTTAACTTGTAAAAATTGAATATTTCCCTTTAGGGTGGCTGGAGAGTTTAGCATATTATGTTCTTTGAAGGACCAATAATTTTTAAATAGAATTATAGAATGTCTTGGGTTTGAATGGGCCTAAGGACTTGGCACGATCTTGCAAGATGTTATACCTCCTCTGGTCTGAGTAGTATCACTTAAAATGTTGTCTGACTGTCTCTATGACAATAATGAATTCTGAAAAAAGACCTTTATCTTGAAAAATAAAACGAGCACCTAGAGCTTTTGAGAGTTGGACTTACAAAAGGACAAAGAACGCCCAGCTAAAGTAAATATGGCAGAGAAATATAATTCCTGTGTTACAACATAAGACCTGCAAAATAAAGACTGATGGGTAAATGGCCTAAACCACTCAGTCATCCCACCCTATGTGCTGTCCTGAGAATAAATAAAAGGACAAGTGCTACCATATCATTTCCTCATTCCTCATGGTATTGTATTTATCAAGTGTACTTATATGTAGCTGCGGGTGTTCTCTACATATGTTAGGGACAAGAAAAATGAATGAGTAATAGGCCAACTGAGCAGCAATATGCTAGCTAAAAGCATTGCCATTTCAAAATATATTTATGGGAGCTGATATTCAACATCATATAAACAAATACAGCTATGTTCTACAGCCATATCTCAGCTTGGTTCTGAGACCAGATTTCAAGGTATGGCTTGTGTTAGATAAAATATTACTGGGAAGAGATATATACTGCATACATAGAATTAAAACATGAAGAAAAATAATGAATAAGAATAACAAGAATATAAGAAGAATAAGAATGTTCTAAGAATAACAACTACTAACTAACTAATTGTAATATATAGCTGATATAATTTATAATTTTAACAGTCTAATATTTCAAGTTATCTAAGTGAAACAGCTATTCATATTGACAACACATTTAAAATCATTACACAGAACACATATTCCTATATCCTAAAGTCCTTCTTTTTCTCTTACATTATGATCCTCTTGTCAAAAGGTTGACAGTTGCAGTTTTCTTCAAGCAGGAATTGGGGTGATAGCTGAGTTGTCAGCCTTTGTTTGTCATTTATGATGAATTGGAGTGGGAATCAAACTGAGTTGAATAGAATAGAATATTGGCATTGGAAGGGATGTGCAATGATCATCCAGTCCAGCTGCCCGATTATTTCAGGGCTGATCAAAAGCTAAAGCCTATTCTTAAGGGCATTGCCTCCTGAACTCAGACAGGTGTGAGGCATTGCCCACCTCTCCAGGAACCTTTGTCCCAGTGTTTGACCACCTTTCCATAAGAAATGCTTCCTAATTTTAATTCTGAAACTCACGTCATCTCCTTTTGTCATTGTGATGTTCACAGGGGTTGCGAGGTTCTTCCGCATTCCTCTTGGGGTCCACTAAGAGTTATATTTAAATATTTTCTTATTGTAGTTTTCCCCTTCATCACTTATTCCCTTGAAGTCAGAAAGTTTTCTCCTTCAGTCCCAGATGATATCAGGGACTGCTTCTTGCAAGGCAGTGCCTCTCCAGGTTTGCCAGACCTTTACCATTCTTGGTGGTAAAAAAGATTCAGCTCATACAAATATGAAGCAATAGTTACTTTGACACCAGATGAATACAAAACTCAGCTGAAACAAAGACAGACATTTTCTGACACCCTGCAATACCATATAATTTAAAATCTTTTGCTAGTTATAGCAAAAATTCTTATTTCCTGAATCATATTTCAAAAAAAACACATATTTGTTACACAGCATTTTTTACAATTCCTGACAATTGACTTTCCTGACAATTTTCCTGATCAGCATTTTATTTACTCATCAAGATAAAATATCTGGTCAGGAATTTAATATGAAATGCAGTCTTCAAGTTGTGAAAATTTTCTCTCTTGCTCAATAGGACACATTTCTACTATTTTATCTCCAGCCCTCAGCTCGAGGTCACTGGGTGTAAACACATGGAGTGTGGATGTTCAGTGTTAATAATAAATATCCAAGATAGAAAATTAATACTACATGAGTTGGAAATATAGAAAATTGCTGTCTGTAAACTCAAAATACTTTTCAGTTTTTAAGCTCTTTGAGAGGAGTTCCTAATCAGCAGGAAGGGAGAAAATTTACTTGCTTATAAGTGAACAAGAATATAAGGTCCATTCAACTTGGGACTGAACCAAATTCTCCTACCACATGTAAGAGCCTAAAGATAGATCAGATTTCCTGTGGCTGACTCAGATAATCTGCTACATTAGCACAGACATTGCTATATGTATTATCTTAGACCCTATTCATTGGGCTGGAAGATGGATATGTTCATATATATTGATTTCTCAATCAGTATACTCATCCTGAATAATGGATAAGATATCAAAACTGGAAAAAATGAGCTGCATGGATCTTATTTATACAAATTTCTACATCCACTGTATTTATATTAAGGAAGGTATTAAGAAGTGAATATTTCAACTTTTCACTGAGTTGTGTCTTACCTTCTTGAATAAAAAAGTACATTTTAAGTCCATCTGAGTATTAAGGTCACTACTCTTGAAGCTTCAAAGACAAAGTCATGATTTCCAATGAATCTGACAGGATGCTGGGGAGATGGCAGATCCCTGGGCTGGGGATTTCAGGGGCTCCCAGGTCAGCAGGACCCAGCAGACAGGGCCTGATGCCTCAGCCTGGGTAGGGCATGGTATGAGGCGGGGGGAGGGTCAGCCACAGCCTCTGGCAGCAGCCTCCTCCCTGGGGATGCAGATTGTCTGGGACATCAGCAGTTTCAACCTGAGACACAGGGTCACCCACTCCCATGGCTGTGGCACTGCAGGACCTGAAACTGAGTGGGAGGCAGAGTCGAGGCTGTGCTGGCCCTGAGACACATCCTGACAGCCTCTCTCTCATCCATCCCTCTTTACAGCCTCCACACTAGTATTCCCCTCACAAGTTGTAAGGCAGGTAGTGAGGGTGGAGAGAGAAGACAGTAAAACTCCCAGCTGTTTGAAACATCTGTCAAAGCCTCTCTGGCAGAGCTCCATGCTGAGGTGAGCCCCCTCAGCAAAGCAAAGCTCTACAGAGATAGCATTTGGTCACGGATGTTTGCAGCTCACGTAAATGTACTCCAAGGCTGCTGAGCTCTGAACAGCCTCTTTTACTGACATCAGTACACTGCTCAAATGAATGTAAAACAACTACTCTGTCCATATGTATCTAAATTGGCACTTGCAGAACTCCAGCCAGACCATGGCAATAATTCTCCTCCTGAAACTGGAATTGTTACAAGTAGCTGTGCTGTTCGTAAATAATGTTCCAATTTTCAAGCTGGGTCAATTGGACACAGACCATGAGGCATATCTTTCTTTTACCCATTTTGTTGCCAAATGGGCTGTGACTATTTGTAGATATAGAGTACACATTTCACACACCCACTAACACACAATAAAGTAGGATAATTGCACAACTTACCTGCTAGCAGGATCAGAATGTAAGCAGAGTGAGGAGGAGAATTAATTTGAGTTATGTAAAACTAGCATTGAAAGATTATTTGTATAGCCAACATACTTTGCCTCTCCATTTATGAGAATGTATTATTAACCTATTTTTTTTTTTTGTTCATGTTCAAGTCCTGTACCCTCAGTATCTAATAAAATTAATGAGGCAATTATTTGGCAAGTAAAGGTAACTCAATGGCTTATCCAGTAAGAGCAGTCTAATAAATAGTCACAGGTTGGAATTGGTTCAGCATAAACTCAGACTGTATTTATTGTAAAGAAATTTAGGAAACACAAAAAGATAATGCCTTTAAGAAATTAACCCAAATATATTACTCATAAGCCCCACCACAAAACTCTAAGACAGCTTCAAAGCTAAAATCTTGAAATTGGACTTCAAATGTGTGAGTGTAAAGTGATCTAATTTTCTATGAGCACATTAAAAACATGGTAAGGATAATAAGAAATTTTGACAGGGTTAGTCAAAAGCTTTGGGAAAGAGTGTAAAGCATCAATTAAAGTAAAAAATGGAAAAATTAGGTGCTCTAAAGGTGCTGCTTTTGTTCTTACATATTTTCTATGACATCTACTTGTGGCCACCAGAGGAATCAGGATACCAGAACAGTCATTGTTTTAAAAAATCTACTAAAACATTATTCTAAAAAAGTTGTTAGTCTAATATCAAATTATTGGATCTAACAAGTGAGAATGTAAGGAAGCACAATTTTATATAACAGAAATTAAGAGAAAAAATAAGATGGATATACACTCAAGTCCTCAGCAGACTCCTGTATCAGTATTCATGAGTCAGCACAGTTCACCTGACCAGAGTTTCTTTATATATTTGTTTCAGGATAAGAAAGAGTTCCTTGGATACTGACCTCTGACCTCCAGTTTAAAACAGTTGTGAGGGAGTTGAAATTATTATAACTTATATTTTACCTGTCCCCTCATTTAACACAATTTATGTCTCTTAATTCTTACCACTACGTTTCTTTAAATTCCTTTAAATTTCTTTAAATTTAAATTTCTTTAGATTTAGCACACCAAATAATAAACAAATAAATTCCCTTTCATATGCATCTTTTCCTAATTGCAGTCACTGAAAGTTGGAAATCTTAACTGGTTTCAGCAATTCCTTGTCATCATCAAATACCCCTCTTCTTCCCCAGAATGTAGTTCATAGCGAAAAATAACTCCCAAAAATCATTAAATCATTCCTGTGATTATCTTCCAGTCCATGTTTATCAAACTGAATATCACTGAGGTTAATAAGTTTAGTTAGTGAGTACCAGCAAACATATTCACTATTTTGGGACAATAAAATAAGACAGAAATAGTGCAAAATATACATGATAAGTCTAGGTGACATAACCTAGAGTCTTGGAGATGCAAGAGCTTAAGGAAGTCAATTCAGGCTGAAAATGTTGTCCTCGAGTCATCTGACTTTTTATTTTTTTTTCCTAATGACTTGAGAACAGATGGCAAGACTCAACCCAAAATTTCTTTTCTGAGTTTGATTCAGCCCCACAGCAAAAATTTTAAGTCATGTTTCCTGATTAAGTGTGCTGGTTTGAAAGTAAAACCAGTGAGAGACTCCAAGTCAGAAAATACAATTTGATAAGAGGAATAAAAGTGAAATAAAATAAATGAAAATTATACAACCTGACACTCTGTTAGGGTGGTGGTAGCAGTCCAGATGAAGTGGCCTTGTTGAAGCAGTGATCCCGTAGAAAAGGTCTGGTAGCTCTGGTCCTCCAGGAGTCCAGCAGGCCAGTGCCCTCTGTGCTGTCCCAGATTATATCCAGGTGGGAATGCTTGGCTCCTCCCCCTGGGTGGAGCATCTCACAGTGGGCTGATATCATTCTATGAGTCATACAATGGGTCCTTGATTGCTCATTAACAGAGATAACACCCAGAGGAAGGTGAGTCATGTGGCAAGGCCTTGATGGCCCATTAACAGAAGATAGCCCAGAGGGAGGGGCAAGGGAAAACACTGCCCCAGCTGGTTTCAACAGGTCCTGAGGGTGGTGATAGAATACATACTTTGGGCACATCTTACATTGTAACCTAGGACATTAAGTTAAAATATTTTTCAATGGAAGAATGAGCTTTGATCTGCTTTCAGGAAATTTACATCTTTTGTATGGTTGCTTTTACACAAAATGTGAATTGATGCTATGCAGGATGGGCTATGAAAACTATGATTGTTGTAATTGGTTAAAAATGTGAAAAGAGAAAAATGGGAGTGGGAATTAAAAACTAGAGCAAGATAGAGAATCTCAGCTTCTAATGTTATAGATACAGAATGTGCACTTGGCTTGCAAAAATTTCCAGATGATTGTCAAAGAAAAGTGAAAACAGGAAAGAGAAAATCTGGGAGATCTTAAAGACAGATGTTAAACGACTGCAATTTGAAAATTAAAAGGATTTAAACTATGCAATCCTGAAAAATTTGGCCATCATATCCAAAGTTCCTGAACAGAACATGAGAGACACATATCCTATAAATAAAAGTAAGAGTTTCCAGAGCCTCTAAGGACTAATTTGACTCAGGTCTGAAAATCCAATCAAAATGCAAGGAAGAACTTCTCTTTACTCGAGTCATCTTTCATACAGACAGATTCCCAGATTGAGAAGATATTAAATCATGCCACCTTACACAGCTTCACAGACTAAATCATAAACTTTCAAGTACAAAATTAAAGCCAGTTTTTAAACCAGGATGTTCTAAGAGTAGTCTTAAAGTACATTAGAATTTAAGAAAAGAAATATATTTTTGCATCAGGGAAAAAAGGCAAACTATTCACACCCTTTTATTTAAGAAACAGTTTGTGGTTTTAGATTAGGAACTTTGTTGTCTTCCATCTCCCATGTAACTTCTGGAGAGAAGAGAGTTCACCACCAGCTGTGCTGGAGCTTAAGGAAATAAACTGCCTAATTTAGCTGCTTTTTGTCAAGGGGTGACAAGGTCTTCTCATGGACAGCATTTTTTACCTAATCTGATCATTAACAAGAATTAGATAAACTGCAAACAGGCACACCTGCCTAAATCTATTTTCTCTTTACCAATTTTCCTTGTGTGGATTAATTATCAAAACTAAAATATCAGAAAGACTAGAATATTTTTTTTGTGTGTATTTAGACAACTTTGGCTCATGAAATTTGATTATTGGTCGAGTTATGGATCTATGGGGAGTAGAACAGTTGCATGCACAGCTCAAGCCATAAGTATAGTGAAAACAATGAAAATCCTTCAGAGTTGATATGAATACTGCAATTCAGGAGACACAGTAAATGTCATTCACTGTAAACCAATTTCTTTTTTTCTTAGATAGTCTTACAGAAAATTTAATTTCTTTTAGAAAAAACTGTTATTTCACTTCCAATATAAGAATAGGAAGTAGAATGCTAAAATATATAAAGATCCACACTATGATTTCTCACCAAGAATATTAAGGAGCAGGTTTGCCAGATTTTCTCAAATGTACCTTTGGGATTCAAAAAACTTAGTTAATTTATATCTTGCGGATACGATTTGTTTGATGTGCACTGATATTCCTTGGGTGTAGTCAATCACTTAGAATATTGCTGGAGGCTCAACATGAACCACTTTCTTTCACTGCAGACACTGTAGTCTCTCAAACAATCCAAAAGGTAAAGAAAAACTGCTGTTGTAAGTTCCTGGAGTGGCCTATGATTACATCACCTTTCCCACATATATTTTTATTTTTTATTATTGTTATAGGCCTAATTATATTTCAAAAGCAATACATTGTTAGAAACATGAGAATAATAAAAAGCTTTTTAAAAATGAGCGATGAAGTAGTTGATCTCAGGTAAGAGAACACAAGGTCAAATTAACATATTTAAGAAACTGTACCAAGTACAAGTACCAAGACAGCTACATCAATTAGAAGGTGCAGGCTAATGGACCTTAACATTTAGTTGTTTTTGCTATCTTATGGGGTCTTTTTTTTCATGCTATAGAGAGAGTTTTCCATGCAAGTTTTCATCTGTCCTCATCACCTGATATAGAAGTCTCTAATGAAGTCGAGTCCTGAGTCACTACTTGGGAGGTAGTGACATTTGTCATCCCAAACCCCACCATCTTCAGGAGGATACAAGCATGAATTTATGTTTTTTCTGAATCAGATTGCTTTTATGTGTCAGGAACTATAAGCATAATCTAAGTCAGATTTCTCAATGTGAATTTAATAATGCTTATGGGAGAGGAAGCAGAACCCTCTTGCACTTCTTTGAAAATGAAGTCTGTTAGAGAAGATCCTAAATCAAAGGGTCTGACATATCCTGCCATGCATGTGAAATAATCCTCTGCCAGGACGCATTCGTGGAGTGATGAATTATGTACCAGTGCCTTCACTACACCTAATATTAGAATGTGATTATTTTTCTAGTTTCATATATTTTTTGTTACTTCAGGAACAAAACCCCTGCTTTTCCCTCCTCCACAAAACTCCACAAAGCCAACAAACAAGACGATTTTATATCTGAGTGTGTTTTTTTATTATTATTATTTCTTTCCAAAGTTCTCATTTCAATCCTAGATTGGTGTTTTGATTTTAGATACTAAAACAACTTTTAATTGTGCTGTTATCTGCCCTGAAAACATTACTTAGTGAGAATAGTATAGGGAAATGTGTGAAGGCAGGCATAGTGCCTTTATTTTTAAAATAAATTCAGATGAACACACTTGTATGTCAGTTAGTTTCCATCTCTAAAAGCCCTGGGTTTCACTCTGAGATAATTGTGGAACAATTCCATCAAGTAGATTTCACAAAAGGCATCTTAATGGAGAGGCCAGTAAATATATTTATTCCAGGTCTTTGTTCTATGGCAGAACTTAAAGGCTGAAGATGAGGGCAAGACCCCATTTAGACTATCCTCTGTATAGAAAAGGAAAGTGCTGTCCTGAAGAGCTAATGAAACAAATTATGAAAGAAAACAGAAATGCCCAAAGCCACATGGAAAATTGGTAGCAGACTAACAGATTAGAAGTCCATTTTTCTTGCTCTGCCTGTCATATTTTTTCTAGTATCGTGGACAGAAGATCATATAATCATAAGGTGATGTCAGGGGCCTGACTTTGGCACTTGCAGGGTCTGTGGTTTCCATGATGGAAACAGAAACCCCTCAAAATAACCCCATGGTCTGGGCAAAGCATTTACATCTCACAGAGACTCAGACAGACACAGACATACACACTGACAGTCTCAACATGGAGGAGTTTTGTCACACTGAAATATAAAAAATGGATGCACAGGTGTGCAGAAACATGACTATAAATTGGAGTTCCAGCTCCATCACCCTAGTGACACAAAGAATGCATCTTTCTCTCTGCTCTTATTCCACAGACACCCATCTTGTAGACATGCAAAAAAGGGAATCATCTCCCTATTGCTGCTGAGTCACTCTCAGTGTAGCATTGCCTATGTATGTAATGAATCACAATAAGGTGACATGAGGGCAGCACTACAGGGGAGCAAAACATGCTGAAACTGTGTGTGTGGAAATAATGCTGCTGGGCATCTTCCTGATGGGAATATTTCAACTGACATACCTAGAAAAGGGGAGCTACCAGACCAAAGAAAAGTCATGCGTCTGTTAGATTCCATGGAAGGAAATGCAGCAGCAAATTAGAGCTAAATAAGTCTGGTCCAAACTGTGGGACACTCCTGTCTTTCACAGCATGGAAAAGGGAAGGACTGGGAGCAAAACAAGCAAACCCACCCTTTTGAATTAGGCATTGCTGGAGAATATGCCCCAGGAGACAGTGCTGTGTTTCTGAGTGAGACTGTGACCTGGCTATTCCTTGAAATCTTTTTTTTTTTTTTTTTTTTTTTTTTTTTNGTATTTGCCCTTCAAAACACTCTTTTTTTCTTCAACTCTTAGGCTATATTAGAGTTTGGAAATGCAGAAGAAATTATTAAACAACCCGTAAATAGAAAAAGTATCTCTATATCCTGCTTTTGCTACTCTCACTGAGAATAATATTGTGATTTAAAAATCAGCTGGACAGGTTTATAAGTTCCCCACAAAAAAAAAAAAAAAAAAAAAAAAAAAAAAAAAAAAAAAAAAAAAAAAAAGGATTTTCAATATCTTTCTTTATTTCCAAACATCAAGAGTAAAAAACCAGACATTGTTTGAAAGAGTGGCTTGAGTTCAAGTTAACCAGCATAGTTTGAAAATCTCAAAGTGAAAAATTTATTAATTTTAAATTTTCCCTAACGTAATTGTTTTCAGATAATTGGGTGTGACAATAGCCCAGTGGGCAAACAGGATCACTTTGCAATATACATTTGGCCCAAAACTCAAAAAAAGTCAAAGCATAACTACATTCTTCTGGGAGCTCACTAAGGTGATCCTGGATTCTGGACTGCATTCACAACTCTGTCCTGTGTTTGACATTAACACTGTCATTTTAAAATTTAGAACAATGAGGAAAATACTCAGCTGCACTCTGTTTCCAATGTTGCAGTGACTATCCATCTAGTAGAACTTTTCCCAGGTGGTCTTGTAACTTTTTTGGCTAAGCTGCGTTAATATGTAAATTGGGAAGAACTTAGCCATAGGAAGTTAAATACTGGGACATCTGAATGTGTCTTTTTTTTTT
>WEIU01005620.1:48968-66345 GCA_013389925.1 Aegithalos caudatus | reverse complement strand
TTTTTTGTGAAGCAAAGTGTTTGTTGTTGTAGTTATAAAGCCTGATAGTGTTCAAATAGCCCATATGTTTTCCTTTGACAGTCTTGGATTAGACAAATAACATTCACAACCAAGGTATTTTGACTGCTGGATGTAAACTTTGCAGACTTGGTTATTTGCAGTACAGTTTTTTTTACAAAACAAAACAGCACACAAAATGTAACCTGGATGCTGTACCTGCCAAAGGTATACTGGGTAGGAAATAAACAACCAGGTAGAATGTAGGGGAGGGTTAATCTTTTAAGAGAGTTAACCTGTATTAAGGAACTTGCTTAGAATTAGTACTAATGAGATGGGAGAACTTGGAAAAGTTCCTTTATATTATATCTCTTTATTTAACTGATACTCAAATTCCAGATATTGCTTCCTACTACTATATGAACAGCTTATTAGCAATGGAGGACAGTGTCTTGCTCCATTGAAATAACTGAAAAAAATTCCTGACTACCACCTCCAATAATTCTAAATTCATAGCTTGGTAATAATTCTGTTTCTGCATTTTGCTATAATTATGTAGCACATCTTGGATTTTCAACTTATTTTCCCAAAATTAACCCTTTCTTTTCAAGATAATTTTTAATACTAGCACTCACAAATGCCTTGAATTTATGAGGCAACAGAAGAGCACCATGTGCAAATATAAGTTTTGCCCAACCCTGTATACAATGATGTTTCAGAGCTATCCTCTGATCAGGTTCATCAGGCTCCCTCTCTTTCCAGACACCAGATGTTGCAGAGCTCAGACCCCTGTAGGCTGCCTGTGTAGCCAGACAGAGACTGACAACAGGACAATACATAATAGGTGCATCACAGAGAGTTATAAATTAATATTAACAGCAGTTCCAACAAGAGGTGACAAGCATAAGTGTCCTGAGCCTACCCTTATGTATTACAAACTTAATGTTTACTTTTGGAGTCAACACAGCCAAATATTTGGCTGGTTGCAAGATTCAGCACTTCCACCCGAGTTTGGCATCCACTGATCTGGTAGTTATGTAACAACAAGATTGTCACATCAAACTGATTTTATATGCCTTGCCTTTCTGACTGGCACTGAGTCATAGAATTGTTTAGGTTGGAACAGACCCCTAAGATCATTGAGTCCAACCATTAACCCAGAACTGACAAGTCCACCACTAAACCATGTCCTCAAGTGCCATATCTACTACACATCTTTTAAATACTTCCACAGATGGTAACCTTGGGCAGCCTGATCCAATGCTTGACAACCTATTTAGTGAAGAACTTTTTTTCTAGCGTTCAGTCTAAACCCTAACTGGATGCAGTTTGAGGCCATTTCCTCTTATTCTATTGCTCGGGAGCATGGCTGACCCCCACATGGCTACAACCTCCTTTGTTGTAGAGAGCAACAAGCTCCCTCTGGCCCTCCTTTTCTTCAAGCTAAACAATGCCATTTATTAAATATGTTGAAGACATAAAAGCGTCTTTCTTCTTAATCACATTTGTGTGTAAATATACAAAAGAGAGATAAAAATGTCATTAAGGGAAGAGAAAATCTCACATCTAGCTCTAGTGAAAGAAATAGAAGTTAATTAATAATTCACAGAAGAACCTGGAAACAGCTATTTTAAATGGACAGTAGTTTGTAATGTTTTCTCTGTGGTTCATTTTTTGACTCTTGTGTGTTTCGCAATGCTTTTTCACATCTTACCTAATCAAGAAATACTGAATAGCTTTGTGCAGTTGCAATACCTGAAGGATTAAATAAGGGCTTCTTCTTCAACTTTAAATAAGCAGGTAGTAAAATTTATATGAATTATTTAGCAGTTAGAAACATGAGACTGACCTCCTACTATCAGAAAAAAAGGTAGATAATTTACAAAATTGTATAGTGTGTACTTGTAATGGGTTTATCTGAGCATGTCACCAACTGCTTGTATTTCCTGCTTGAAGGAAAATCAGCCATAAACCTCTGACCATGGAGTTAGACTAAACAGCACATACTGGATCCTAATACTTCACCTGTGTTTGGAAGTCTCAACCATAACTTTGCTAATGTAAAAGGAAATAGCCACAGTAATACCCTTGGGGGTGCTTCAAGGTTAGCTGAAATAATTGAGAGAAGAGCCAACAGCTTCATGAGATTTGATTTCAAGTGACTTATTTCAAAGAGCATATTGGACTCATTAGTTAAAATTATAAGTCATCACAATATGATATTTAATACTTTATGATTCTTTCATTATCAATCCTGTAATGATATGGTGATCAAGCCTAACCTATGTCCATTTGTCAGGTGCTGTTTTTCATTTTAGAATTCAAGACCATCCGTACTTTATACTAAAAAATCCAGTTAAGCCAGGAGCAGCCCTGTAAAATATGAAACCTCAATTTTGGGTGAAAATGCATCTAAGTACACCCAGCAAAGCTTGTGTTTAGCTCTCAGTCATCCAAGTGACACAAAATTGTGTTTGAAATACAGTGTTCTAGCCCACCACCAAGGTTAATGTGTACACTTACACCTCTCCAGATTTCTACCAGATTTCAGATGTGACTGCCCCTACATGCTAAATGATAGGTCTTTTTCATTTCCCAGACATTACAATCAATCACTTCCAGCTCTGCATTTCACCTTTGTTTTGCAAGCCTGGTCATTCTTGACTCTTAGCTGTGCTGTGTCTTTATTAATCACATCAGCTATCAACTCCTTAGGTAAAAAATAACATTGATAAATATGGAAAAAAAAATATGATTGTTACAGAGAACCAAGAGAGAAAAATCATCTCAAAAAGATTGTAACCTAAATATTAGTCGTTGTTACATACTGTGTCACCATTTAATGATTTGGGAACAGATCCTGCGTCTCTTGCACAATTTCTTTCTGCTACTCCCATGCATTTCAACCTTTATGGGGTCTTTTTCCACTTTCCATAGTGCAAAATCACCTAAAATTTGTTTATTACATGGTTTAGTTTTTGCTGACCCATACTATTTGTCTTTAGTGGAGAGGAAGGATTACTGATTTTAAATAATCACATTGAAATCACTGCAGCTATTTCCTGATCCCTGGTTAAAATCTTTGTTTATAATTTGTACATAGTGGCTCCAAACCAGTTCCTACCTCTGCAAGGTTCAGAGAAATCATGACTGTTTATCTGTAATGATTTTGATCTGGCACTACTACTTGAATGGAGAAAAGTTCTTGCCTGTGAAAAAGATCTTGTAGAAAATCATTTAGAGATATGTTCTGAATTCTAATCCTACTTGAATACAGCCTTTCACAAATAAATCACAACCAAGTGAAATACTCTACTTCAGAAAATCAAGAAAGAATATAGCTGGATTGCAGTGTATAACTTGGAAATAAAAGTATCACTGAATATATGGAAAATTGTGGACATGGAAAATGTTGGGACAAAATCAATCTGTCAGTTTCTATTTATCTAAACTTTATTTAACAGTCTGGATCAGTAGTAGATGCAAGGCCACCAGTCAGAAATTTCTGTATGCCAGTCCTGATTCTAACTCTTGGCAGGTAAATTGCCTGTGACTGAGATAATGGCCACTAATTCAAAAGAGTTGTGTCCTCACTTCCCTGGGGTAAATCTGTTATGTATAGAGAAGAGCAATTAGTCTGCATTTTAAGTGAGGAGTGGTTTGACTATAAAATATTCTGTAGATGATATGTAGGCTTAATATGAAAGGACTCACAAGCAGATTTGAAGAAATCAGATGCTATGTATAAGAAAACATTTGGTGTTTAAGAAATATAAACATTTTAGTACATGAAAAAGGTATTTCTGTGGTTTGTCAAGATCTCTAAATAAAGTATTGAGAGGAAAAATGGTGATGAGTCAGGAAAAACTTGGGAGAGAAAAGCAAACGTATGAAAGAGACTGCATAAATTAGACGGCATTAAAAACCCAGGAAGTTATCAGAAACATAGGACTGCAGATCCTTTATATTTCAGAACAGCTTTCTTTAATATTTATGTGATATAAAAGCTTTTCAGATGCTTTTGATAGTTGGGCCATAGTATTTGATATTATTGGGTCAGGCTGGGATGAAGTTAATTTTCCCCACAGCATCTCTCCTACTGCTGTGCTTTGCAAAGGCAGCCAGAAAAGCATTGGTAACACAACAGTGTTGAGCTACTGCTGAGCAGGGTGAGTACAGCATCAGTGCTGTCCTTCAGCCTTGCCCCCTCTTCAGTGGCCTTGGGGTTGGGAAGATCTTGGGAGGGGACACAGCCAGGACAGCTGAGCCCAGCTGACCAAAGGGATAGTCCACACCTAATATGGTGACAGTGGTGGAGCAGGCTGTGGAGGACCTCCTGTTGGAGCAGGATGCCCAAAAGATGCAGTGACCCTGTGGAAAAGCCAAGCTGGCTGAGGCTCCCAGCTGGACCTATGAACCTACATAGAGAGAAGCCCATACCAGAGGAAGTTTGCTGGCAGGACTTGTGACCCCACAGAGAACTCAGCCTGGAACAGTTTGTGAAGAACTGCAGCCCATGGGAAGGAGAGGGAGGGACCCCAGGCTGGAACAGAGGAAGAGTGTGGACAGACCTTCCCTGAGGAGGAAGGAGAGGCAGAGACAACCTGTGATGAACTGAGCACAACTCCCATTCTCCCTGCACTGCTGTGGAGAAAGTAGAGCAATCGGGAGCAAGAACCAATTTAGTGACTGGCTTTGGAGTTGATAGCTTGATTGACCAATTAGAAAGATGGCACACCTCCTGGAACACACACGCTTAAAAATCAGAAGAACTCCAGAAAAATCTTTCTTCCTTGCCAGCAGATGACATTGCCTGTGGGGCAGCCGGGTGAGCTGAACCAGACCCTGCTGCCCCACCAGGCTTTCAGGCCAGGCCTGGCCGGCGGTAGTAGGTGCTTGCAGGGGAGGGGAACGTCACAGCTACTGACACCTAGCCGATTTTAAAGCTTGTTTAACCCCAGCCAGGCCAAGGGAGATGTTTGTCGAGCCCCTGATAGCAGCTCCAGGCTGGGGCTGGGCTGGGCCTGTCCTCATTGTCATTGAGGGATGGGCAGGAGGCATCTAGGATCCTTGCTGCTGAAATTCCTGGCTACCATTCCCGGGGCTGCTCTGATCTCTCCTCCTGAGCTCTCCCCCCACCATCCCATCAGCCCAGCTTTGAAATCTGACACTGTGACCTGCGGTGCCATAGAGAGGAACCTGGGCAAGATACTAACTCTTTCCTTGCACATATGAAACTTCCAAAGCCCTAACCCTTCTCTAAGAGAGAGCAAAAAGGCCAAACTGGTGACATGTAAAAGGACAATATGAAGATATTAGAGTCAGTGAAGGAAGAGTGACCCCTTAGGTGGAAGAGATGATAAAATGCCTTGGTCCTGGGCTGAAAATCTCCTGTGAGGTGTAGTAACAGACTGTAATATGATAGAATATCCCTTTAAATTGTGGACAATATGAATTGAGGAGAATGATTGTTCAGATTTGTGGATTTGAGCAAAGGTATTTGTGATGGACTGAGTGAATATTGAATTAGTAGCTGTGATCCTGTGATCCCATGAGATATTTGAAAAGAGAGAGATGAGACCAGAAGTTCTCTGCACCAGTAAAGAAGTGAGAAAGATCTCTCTTCCATTGAATAAAGAAATCCTTTGTGTCTGAAATGTTTATTTTTAAACTGACACTCTGGTATGCATGAGTTCATGGCCCATATGTAGTGACAGGAAAGGGTACGTGATATGAGAAGTTCACAACTGCAGATTCGTTCCTTGGTGGCAGTTTTGTGAAAGTTAAAAGCCACAAGAAGACTGTTCTTTCTTCTGGAAAGTTGCCACAACAAATCAGGAGAGGCTTTTCTCTCTAAAAAGACTGATGGGGAACTGTTTTGTAAGTGGTACTGACCTAGAGTTCTGAGTTTTGTCTTTATACATTGTCTATTATAAAGAGAAGAAGCTGGTGGGAGATGTAGAGTGTTTTGAAAGTTTCATTTTGATTCTCATTTTCTTCTTTTAGTGTGCGTAAATAAGTGTATCTTTGTAACCTTTAAGTATGGGACTGCTTTGCTTTTCTCCTGATCCTATCTCACAGTGGAAAAAGAGAGTAAACACCCAAACCACTGCACTAAATGTGGCAAACAGAGACAGGTGAACGTGAAACCATTACATGATTTGGTATTTCTGCCCAGTTTCAAAACTAAACTATCACAGTCAGGTAGGTGTAAGGTGTTTTTGAGATTATTTAAAAAAATTTCTTATTCTCCTGTTCCAGTTTGATAAATAATAAATTCAATTAGTCTCCCCAAGTCAAGTCTGTTTTGCCTGTGACCATGACTTCTGAGTTCCTTTACCTCAACCCACAAGTCTTCTGTCATATTTTTTGTCCTGCTAAGGAAGGCAGTGACTCTGGCACTTGGCATCTAGCCAGAGCCAAACCACCACAACAGTGCATGTGGGGTCATGACCAAAATCACCCTGGAATCCATTTAGAGGCAACAGTAGGTTCAGGGGATTTTATTTTTCCACTAAGTGTGATTTTTGCTTTTCTTAGCCAAAAAGAGTCTCGTCAATTCCTAGGTAATTTCACTCTCCATTTCTCCTGCACCAAGCACATTGACAGGGCTCCACGTTGACAAATACTGCAATGAAAAATCAAATTTTTTAGCTACTATTCCAGAATATTCACAGAAAGCACATTTTTAATTAATAGGCAATAGCATTTATGTTAGAAATGTGATTCTTAAAGTTACATTATATTATGCAATCAAGAAAAATTAAATCAGGCATTCAAATATTATAAAATACTGAGAAATCATAGACTTATCCTTAAAATAATTAATTTTTTTTTAATACAGAAACATTTAAATATTTGTTACCCACGTTTCCTTCATGCTTTCTGAAGAATGTCTTTGAATCACACATTTTCACATTGTTTCAGTTTTATGATCCAAATCTTAATTTTCAAAAGTCTATTAAAAAGTTACAGTCTAAAATAACTTGATTCCATGATCTTACATCTTAAAATGGCAGATGCTGGTCCTTGGAACACTTATCAGAGGGTCTCTGAGTTTATCACAAATAAAACAAATCAAGAGGTATTCTATAAGTAATTTGCTGGAATTTATTATAATTTATTTTTAGAAACAGACCAAAAGGTTCTCAAGACTGTTCTTACTGCTAACTGAGTATGAGAAATGGACTCTAATTCCCTCATGACTTATGAATTATTGGAGACTCTCTCCCCATAGCAACATTAATACATCTCAATTTGTGTCGCTATCTACCATCCATGTAGCCAGGTCTGTAGCTTTTTTAAAAAATTACAAAGCTGATTCCCTATCCTCCTAACGCAGTTGTAATGAAAAATGAGAAAAACTAGATGATTACAAAGTATCCCCAATTCACCATTTTAGATAAAATCTACCATTATTCTGCTTCAATGCAATGTTTTCTTTGTAGTCATATTTTAGCCAATGCTATCCATTGCTTTCCTTGAAAAAAAATTTTAAAGCCAAGGACTGTTAGAAAAGAAAGGAGCCATTAAGATATAAGGATAAAAGGAAAGCTTTCCAAAGCCTTTTCTAAAGGAAGTAAAAGCACAGTTAGAAAACTTACAGTCTCAACCCTTTTTATTCTTGCACCTCATTAAATCCTCAAGGTACCCAAATCCTATATCCACCCTTCCTAAAAGCAAGATGTGTGCTACGAACCAACTTGGAAGATGGATTTCAAATACTAAACTTTTCTAATGCAAAAGGTTTTGTTAAGGACACTTCCCAGTTTGACTATTCATGAGACTCCCTGTCAATGACACTCCTAAGGACAGACTCCTAAGTCTGCCTCTCTTGGGACTGAAGTTGTTTCACAGTGGTGGCTCCAGTGACCTGACTGGTCCCTGCTTGGCTCCCCACCCACCTCACTCACACAGTCAGAACAATTTCCTTACTGGTTCAACCCCAGGGTTCCTAAAACAGAGGCTCATATGATTTGCTCAGTAAAAAAGTTTATTAACAGTGCTGCAACACAGAAACCACTCAAGCTGGTGCCTCCAAGCAGGGACCCCAAACAAAGGGCCCCAGGGCTTTTATATCCTTGCAGTCCAAGCAAGAACAGCAGTGCCATGGAAAGGGCCCAGGCAGCCAGGAAGGCCAACTCTGGGGCCATCAAACACAGCAACATCTGCTAGGCAAGGGATAGGATTGTCCTGCTCTGCTCTGTACTTGGGCAGCCTCACCTTGAGTCCTGGGGGCAGTTTTAATATAAATATAAATATTAAGCTGTTAAAGCCTGTGCAAGGAAGGCCACGAGGACGGTGGAGGATGTAAAGTCAAAGCCATAGGCTAAAGAAACTTGGTTTGTTCAGCCTGCAGAAGAGGAGACTGAAGGAGAATTCATTGCAGTCTTCAGCTTCCTTGAGAGATGAAGCAGAGGGGCAGGCACTGATCTCATCTCTCTGGTGACCAGTGACAGGACTCAAGGGAGTGGCCTGAAGTTGTGTCAGGAGTGGTTTAGGTTGGATTTTAGGAAAAGATTCTCCACCAAGAGGGTGGTGGGACACCAGAACAGACTTCTCAGAGAAGTGGTCACACCACGTATCCTGACAGTGTCCAAGAAGTGTTTGAACAATGCTCTCAGGCACATAGTGTGGATATTGGGGCTCTCCTGTGCAAGGCCAGAAGCTGGACTTAGTGATCCCTGTGGGTCCCTTACAACTCAGGACATGCTGCAATTCTATAACATGAACAAAGTCAGCTTGTGTCAGGCTGTCTGGCAGTGTGGAAATAATTGAATGCCAAACTATAACTGCTGTAAATAAAGTAAGCAGCAAGTAAATACAGCACAATTTTACTATGTTTTTCATTTGGTTGATGTATCTTGTTCTTCCTTCTCTTCCTTCTCTTAATTCTCTTAATTCTCCAGTCTTTATTAATCAAGGGCTAATTTTAATTGTTCTTCTGTTTCCCTTCTAATCTTTACTTTTAAAATTGAAAGAAAAAAGCAAAGCTAAAATATATTGTTATCCAGCTAGAATGCAATTTTCTGTTGCTACGGGCAACAAAGCTCTGTTTACCTAATGGGTTGTTTTGCTACAAAGGGGAAAAATATCCCCTGTGGAGCAATAGAGATTGTGTCCTCTGCTGTCACGTCTTATGACTAACAGAGGAAGAGAAGCTTCCAGAGGTTTATAAGCTTCAGTTATCAGAAGGGGTTAATTTGTTCTCCATTCTCTTTCCATCTTACATTTCCTCACAATGAGCATATACAAATTTCTTCTTGTACTGCAGCATGTTTTATCACAGTGCTGAGTTGTCACTGAAGGCTCTACTGGCTGGTGTATTTTCCTATTATACTGTTTCTCTAAGAAGGTTATTAATGACAACCGAGGATGGCACAATATTAATTCATTATAACAATGGGAATGAGACACAGCAGATTGTCTTCCCATTGTATTGAAAATGTGATGAGTAGAAGGAGGCCAAAAATAGCTTGAAATGTCCCATGACAGTGTGCTGAGTGGAATGAGCAACAAGAAATCATACATTACATTTCATACTGCTCTTAAAGCCAGCAGTGGCAGTGTTTTGAAGAGGTGACACAATGACCATTTGCTCTTAGGCTATGGTTGTGTGACTGAGTGTGACTTATACCAGCTTAGCAACTTATCTCTTCACAGCTGTGCTACATTTCTGGCCTCTATGTCATGCTTTTCATTCTCTCATTTATGAAATATGATGTTTTAGGCTCTCTGACAGCTGCACAAACCAGCCTATTTTGCCCCACAAGTAGAAGGAATCAGGAGTATGAACTGAGTCAGACTTGGAATTTCAGCTGACAATGGGGAACAGCTTCAACCATCGATTTCCTTTGCTTGGCTGTCAGCAAAATCACAGCTAGTATCAACAATTAGATTTTTTTTTATCTTTTGCCATCTCTGAAATAGCAGCAGAATTATATCTACAAAGGAGCTTGCTGATATTTTTGTTACTCAGTATGTAAATCTAGGTCTTCACAGTAACTTGGCTTTGTAGCTCCAGTCTGCAGTCTGTGGCTGCAGGTTTCCAGCCATGCAGCTTAAGTCAGAGCAGGAATGAAAAGGTACAGAAGCAGAAGTTACCTGACTTGCCTGAGGGCTCTTTCAAAACAGGGAATTAGGACACACTGTCTCATACCTTAATGCAGAAGCATGGAAGTCTGATGTTATTTGATCTACAGTCTGTGTAACACAGTACCATAGGCTGGGGCTTTCTATAAACTGCTATGTAACTTTAATTTTAAAAATTACTTTTTTTTTAGTATAGAAAAGTGATTTTTTTTTTTAATTACTCTGCTTTCAATAATTTTTGGAATGATTCTCACATTTTTAACACCACTACTCTTTTGCTCTGGATGTCACAGTGCCTTGTTTTCTAAAGAATATTTAAACTATCGTTTTGGTTTTTTTTTCACAGTAGTTGCATGATAGAATCTTAATATTTTTTGTACTTATAATTGTTCATACTTCTCACACAAAGTTAATCATCAGCTGGATAGTACAGAGAACAGAATGGAGGAAATCAATATTAAATCAGAGGAGTAAAATAACCTGGGTAGCTCACAAAACTTGCAAAGGAAAGCAAGCACTCAGATGACATGATGATTAATGCAGCTTAATAGCACAGAAAGAAGACAGGGCTTACATCTCCTTGCCCCACACTCCAATTTGCAATGTTAGAATGCTGTCCTGAAACTGGAGCACACTGCTGCTGCAGAGGATGATGTTCTCAGTGTTAGTCTGAAAGAAATTCTTAGCAGTTGTCACTGAGCAGAAAACCAACAGCTCCTCTAACCTCCTCTAACCTCATAACAGGAATGGTAATATCTGCTCTGTGTGTGTCCTCAGACCAGACTGGCTCCTATAATACATCTAAGCAGTTGTGTTATGTTGATGTTATACTTGACTTCACACTGAAGAAACTGAAAACACAAATAATCCAGGTCTGCACAAGAAAAATCATTTATCTTTGTCTTACTCCCCTGTCCCAGAAGGATTGCATTTAGTACCACTACAGGGTACAGGTACCCCTACCCTTAGCAGGCTACAGGAATGCTGAATCTTCTTCATATTTTCCCAGTATTAAAACAATTCACAAACTAGATGTATGTAGGAAAAAAGTAGACTGGAATATATCATCAATTAAAAATGTCCTCCTGTTCTATAACCAAAAATATAGCAATTCACACTTATACCCCTCTCACTGTCCCAAAAACTCAGACACAGAAGTATGCTCTCATAATAAAATGAAAACTATTTAAAAATCTGTAAGATGCATAAGTATCAGCAGTGTCAGAGTGTGTGAAAAGAGGTTATTTTTCAAAAGTTTATTGGATTCTCATGATGGAAGAATGTAATCAGAGAAGAATAGAAGTTTTCAACAAAGTCAATATTCATGACCAAACCCTTCCCACAGGGCTATCACCTGTGACAAATTTTGTATCACAGCAACTTTTTAGTAATTTTGCGACTATTTTAGCAACTTTTGTGACTTGATAAAGCAAGAAATATCATAGCCTTTCAGATTTTCAAGACTATCTAGTAGAGGTTGTTGCTACTGCTTAAAATGCAGTGCTGTAAATATGGATGTTCCAGTAAGAGAAGTGAGTTCCTCTAACAGAAAATTGCACCTCTTGATTTTCAAGATTGGATTGAGAAGGGCCTCTTTTGAGGAGAAGAAAATGGTATTGTTTAATTGCTTTGATTTTTTAAAACTTAGACAAAGGAGTGCTTTTTTTTTTCTGTTAAACAACATCACATATGGACCTCTAAAGTGGTGAAACAGAAGATTGTCCCTAAATATTCCAGCAATATGAGACTGTGCTAGGCATTTTGGGCATCTGTTTCGGTGTAATCCCCATCTGTGTCAAGATATCAGCAACACATAACTATTCTAACAAATACTGCCCTTAAACTTTTCAGACACCACAGAACAAGAAAAGGTAGCCACACATATCAAATAATAACTATCAGGAACAATGTGGTGGTTTATGTTTGCTCTTTTCTAAAATATCAGTTCTCTTCTCTCTTCTTATCTCAGGAGTATCAAAATGACTTTGCCTAGATCTGTTCACTTCAGTGAATCTCTGAAGTGTGTGCAGTCAGGATGCTGCTGCCCACTGCCAAGTGCAGCAGATACAGATTTCAGCTCTCCAAGGGCTCTTTGCCAAAACAGAAAGGAGCTGTATTTTCCTCTTAGTCCTACCTCACAGTCCTACCAGATCCACGTGTTGCATGGATGGAAGAACTTTTTTATATAGGTCCTCACTGTAGAGCACGATTCTTCAGTATGTGACACTTTTATTCTAAGGCTTTTGCATAGAAGGAATTTCAAGTTATTTCCCTTCATGCATTAAATATGAGACTTGTGATTCTTGCTTCACGAAAATCCGAGACACTCACGGAAGTTTTGACAATTCAGCTGTGTAGTGTCTGTTCCTTATGTTTCTGTGAGTGCTTCTTACACCTTTAGCACTGAGGATGACTCACCACCCGAACACAGCTGGAGTGAGAAAAACGGTTACAGCCAGGGGACAAAAAAAAGAATTAAAAATCAGCTTTTCATCCTGCCCAGCTGCAGGGTTGTTCTGTGCTCACATGGTATGCACTGCTACTTGACAGGGCTTTTAATGTGGCGTGTGGCTGTGGTGGACATAACAGATCGTGACAGGCTGTCACAGTAAAGCCAGTGACCTGTATAACAAGGTCTGTGTCAGGGACCTGAGTGCAGACACTGCCTCTCCAGAAATTTGGCTGGTGATGTTGGAGGTCAGCTCTGGTGTGGACCAGCTGTGTAAACTTGCTGGCTTGTTTGAAAAATAGGTCTATTGCCCTTTCCTCAGGAGCTGCATTTAAGCTCAGAACCTGTCCTGGTCCTTGCCTGAGTTACAATACAAACATGCCTTGGCTTTGCTGAGCTTGACCCTGGTCCTCAGAGCTGACATCCCAGACAAATCTTGGACTTTCTTTGTTACCATGGACCTCTCTGGTCAGCTGGACTCTGGGCTGAGCACAGCTGCCATGCCCAACCTATGTCACTCACCCCATTGAGGTGCAGTGGGGCTGGTCTTGCTTGGTGAGGCCACTGCCCTGCAGACAAAGGTGGTACATCCCCATCCCTTGCTCTGCCTGTGTGTTCCTTTCCACATGCTGCTCAAAGCTGCAAGAAAATAAATAGAAAAAATATTAAAAAAGAAAATGGAAAATCTTTTAAAATTAAATCCTGAACCATCTGTATTAGAGATAACAGGGACTTGAAATAAGGACTGAGATAGATGGTTCAATACTATTTAATTTAGGTAGCAAATAACTGCATAATGCTAATGTTCAGAGGTCATGGAGCATGTTTGAGATAAAGTGATTCTTTCTGGAATACATCTCCAAATTATCAGGAACAGCTAAAAATGGTATATATATATTTAAGCTTTTCATTAAATTTTTTTTTCAGTAAGACTTTGACTTTTTCTCTGTATCTTTAAAGTATTAATGACATCAGAAGTCTTGCAATGATGTGATAAAATGAATACTTTGAAGCTTTTCCAAATCAACACTGACTTAGAAGGTGAATACTGAATTTCTCATCCAAATCTGATCCAACATTTCTCCCCACAAAAAAATCAGAAGGAAGATTAATATGAGCAGTGCACACATGCAAATAATATGTTTTCCTCAATAAAAAGCATTCATATATTTTATATATTCATTTGTACTATTTTTAATGTAAAATTTAGAAATTGTATATAAAAGTCAGGACTTGTATAATTGATTTTGTTATAACTATTTTTCCCATCCCAAACTTGATTCTGAGGATGAGAATATTTGCCAAGATCAAAGAGAGGACTTGTCCTCTCCTCTGACTAGAGAAGAAAATTGTGGAAAATAAATCTCTGCCTGTCAGATGGTTATTTCAGGTTCATCTAGATTCTCTACAGGCTCTTTGAATTATTCTCATAGCTTTTATGTTAACATCTGTATTATATTTTTGCTGTTATTATTTCACCACTATTATTATTAGTAATTGAGTGCAACTCACAGTAGAAAAAAATGCAGTCACATAAATCTGAAAAATCAATGGTTTAAAATCTATTCTGAAAGGCACCTCAGCAGAGATAGATATTTGCACTAGATCATGTACTGTACACAAAAAAATTAAAATATTATTTTAAAAAAGGAAAATCCAACAAGTCATTCCAAAGATAAGAAACATCAGAATTAGTTATATTTGTAGCTTTAATTTGATCCTTTCATGTATAAACACTTTACAATGTGAAACAAACAAAAAAAAATCATAGCTCTTCCAATAGGATTCTTTCCTTATTCAGGGCACCAAATGAACAACAAGCTATTCAATATTTTGCTTGTACTGGTTATGCCTTACTACAGTACCATCATGTATTATTTGAACATATGTCCAAGAACAAAATTTTTCATTTCTTTGGTAGTCTGGCATCTGAATGCATAATTAATGCTAAGTGATTCATTTCACAGAGACTTGCCCCCAAAGGTAAATGGATTGTTATACTGGTCAAGAAATCCCTATTGATTCCATTTTTATGATTGCAAGAAAATGTCCCAAACACTGGGGAGCTGATGAGCTGGCAAGTACACCTAGTTCAAGGGTCAGATAAGGCATCTGTAAAGCACAGAATAATTTCCCCTTTTTTACTAGATTTCAGACTGCTCTTCTTCTCCATCACTCATCCAAGGAAATTACTATCTCATAGCAAAAGGGAACAACCTGGTCATTAGTATAATGAGGAATGTCAGCACAGCTTCTTAACTTGTCTTTTTTCATCATTATTTTTTATTTTTGTCTACCTTGACCCGGATTGAGAAGCTTCAAATACTTGTTTGGCAAAAATTGTCTGGCCCAGTTAAGCTCATCCAGGCACAGAAATAAGTGAACTGAGAAATAAGTTTGTCACTATGATCAGTGGTGCAATGATTTCCAATTCCAGGATTAAGTATACCTCCCTGCAGTTTTTTATGGAGGGAATAGACTCTGTCTGTCTGACAAGGAGCTTGGCATTTTCAGGAAGATGGATTCCCTTCTAATTGCTGAGAGAAATGGTAATGAGTATTTATGCTTTATTGGACCATTACTGGGGGATTTCAAAAGGAATTCTCTTTTCTCTGACCCAAAGATCTGCTAGGATAAGAGCCCTGAACAGAGCACTATATACAAAAAGGGTGTACCTCTATGCTTCAGATAGGCAACATTTTCTTTCAATTTTTATTTTTTTCTCTCTGTAACAGATGGATTTAACTTTTTGCCTTCCCACAAGAGTACCTTCATTTGGATACTTGAGTTTGGACAACTTCCAGGCCTGAGATTCAGATACTCATCCTTTGAATGGTAAAGAGGCAAAGGAAGAAGAGGCATGGTAAAAGCAGCATCTTTTTATGATCCACAGGCTCTCTGAGAGATGATCAGAAGGTGTTCAGATGTTCTGCAGAACATGCATGCCACAGTTCCTCATCCTCATGGAATCACACATGATGAGGAAGAGTTTTTCTTCATTCAGGGCATCTGTGGTTTTCATTTCAAGTGACATCCTTGCAAATGGATCTCAGCATTCCCTCTCATGAATAATGACTCTATGCAGCTGTGCCTCAGCAGTTGCACACTATGGATGACTGCACACCTGTAGCCCCCAGCCAGCTTTGCAATAGGTATTTTGCCTTCCACCTTAATTCTGAACAAAGGCAGCAACACTGCTGCTTTTTATTAGTTCATTACCAAGCTGCTAGGGCTCTTGCTAGCTTTTGGTTTTTGATAGTAGATCTAAAATAAATTTTTAAGAAAACTGCCAGGACATTGATCATGGTGGAGATTCCTCCAGTAACTTCCGAGGTATTCTGAAAAAAAAAAATGGAATGGAGTATAGAATAACACAATATTTTACATCCAATTTATAACTTTCAATGTACAGGGTGTTTGGGTTTTTTTAATTAAAAAGAAAATTAAATCACCATTAATCACAGTTTCCTCCACACAGAAGATACAGCCTAGTATATGTTTTCCACAGATTAATTAAAACTACTGACAGTTCTATTCATTGGTTTGCTTTTTGTTTAATGGTAGATAAGAGCAATACATATTTTGGAGTTATCTATAAGAATGAATGTCTTTTTTTCAGACATGTAGAAATTTATCAGGAGCCCTCTCTACAAATATATGTATATTAAAATCTTTTATATAACTGTATATAAAACTATATTTATACCTATATTTATATATTTCTACATATTATTATACATCTCTGTAGATATAATATTTTCCTTGAAAAATCTCCTTTACATGGTTACTTACACATAATGTCTCTGTTGCAATACTAATAATGGGAGAAAGGAGTAAAGCCTATTTAAAAAAAATAGTGCACAATACAATTGCTCACCATGCACTGACCAATGCCCAGCCTGTCCCCAAGCAGATCCTGACCCTCTCCCCCCAGTTTCTGTACTGGGCATGATGCTCCATGGTGTGAAACATCTCTTTTGTCAGCTCAGGTCAGCTGTCCTCTGCTTCCCCCTCAGATTCTCATGCATCTGCTCACTGGCAGAACCTGGCTTTGAGCATGGGAAAATGAAAAGTCCTGGCTTTAGAGCAAATGCTTCTGAGCAACAACTAAAACTTTGCTGTTAGCAACATCAGTTAACAACAGTATTCTCAGTCTGAATCCAAAACACAGCACTGTACCAGTTAGCAGGCAGAAAATAAACTCTATCCAAGCCAAAACCACAACAGAATGTAAGTCCCTCCCCTTTCCTTTTTTGTTATCCTGGCTGCTTCAGTGCTAATAGCTCAAGAGCATAGTCTTTTATATCAAGACAAATACTTAGTTTTAAAGACCCCAATTTACATAAAAAAATGTAAGAGTACGAACTTTTGTTCACTTCTTCTTCCCAACATCTCTCTTCTTGGAGTACTGTACTGAAAAGCAAAAGAGTCGTCTTTGTCTAGTACATGAAATTTGGTGCTCTAGTAACTTTGGAATTTGAAAAAAAAAAAAAGAAAAAAAAAGAAAAAAAAAAAAGGCTAAATTTCAAAGTTTCAGAGCATTAGTTTTTTTCTTAACGTACAGAAAATGAGAAAGAAAAGTTTTTTTTGTACTTTTTTATCAAGCAATGCCTGTTGCAAGTGAGCTTATCAATTATGTGACTGGTAGACAGGTACTTTCAGCTTGCATGGCCATTTCCACTTCTCACGACAAATCTTGGTTCAGAATTCTGTTTACAGCAGTGTAAAATTTAAGAAATGACAAATCTGAAAACTCAAATTGTGACGTGCAGAGATTAAATCAGATTATGTCTCTTTTTTTTTTTTTTTTTTTTTTTTTTTTTTTTTTTTTTTTTTTTT
>WEIU01005620.1:30273-48950 GCA_013389925.1 Aegithalos caudatus | reverse complement strand
TTTTTTCCTAAATGATAGAAAATAATGTTTGGCATGTCTTGTTATACTTATCACCAAATAAAAATTGTTTTCACAGAGACTATGCAGAATTCTACATCCCTTCTGGTAAATCAGGTTGGTTACATTAGCGCTGGTTACCGCCTTGCTTTTGTACAATACACAACAAATGGCAGTTCATGAGTTTCATTTTCATGTCTCTTAAGGATTTTTGGGGGGACACCAACCAATCCTGGAAAATTGCTGCTTTTCCTTCCACGCATTTCTTCCAAAATCTCTCAAAAAAAAAAAGAAGTGGAAAGAGAGATACTGATGCCTGCTCCCTGGTATCCAGGAGTAGTACACAAGGGAATGGTTCAAAATTGCATCAAGAGAAATTCAAACTTGACATTTGGAAGCATTTCTTTACAGAGTGAGTGATCAAAGACTGGAACAGGCTTCCTAGAGTAGTGGTCAAAGCTCCAAGCTTGTCAGTGTTCAAGAGTCAATGGAGAATGCCCTTAATAACACATTTTAACTTTTGGTCAGTCCTGAACTGGTCAGGCTGCTGGACAAGATGATTGTTGTAGATACCTTCCAACTGAAATATTCTATTCTATTCTATTCTATTCTATTCTATTCTATTCTATTCTATTCTATTCTATTCTATTCTATTCTATTCTATTCTATTCTATTCTATTCTATTCTGTTCTGTTCTGTTCTGTTCTGTTCTGTTCTGTTCTGTTCTGTTCTGTTCCGTTCCGTTCCGTTCCGTTCCGTTCCGTTCCATTCCATTCCATTCCATTCCATTCCATTCCATTCTATTCTATTCTATTCTTTCCGTTCCATTCTGTTTGCAACAATTGTTCATCTCATCTTCTGAGGAATATGTGTGAACCTTGTTTAGGAAACTTTCTAGCCCATGTTTAGTGAACAGTATAGAAAATTAATTTGGTTTAGTTGTTTTTCTTATTCTGCTTGAATGTTGTTTTTCTTATGGTATCATCTAACAGCCTTGTAAATTTTCTAGCAGGTTTCCTTCTTCTGATGCATTTGAAAATTTTCATTATTAGTTTTCATGCCTCTAGCAAGTTTCTCCCTGAAATAGTTTGCTTTTTATTTTTTTGTTCTCTTCTAGTTTCTCTCATTGTAGTTTAAGATCTAACTTGACATTTTATCCACTTCTGTGTCTTTGTGTTGCAAAGCTTCCTTTTTAAAGCTCCTTTTTTGGAAAGTTAAATTTTTGTTCATGATATTTATTTTATTTTCTATTTACCCATTATTTACCCATGATAGTTGTCTTGGGCGTTTTTTTGTTTGTTTGTTTTTGGGTTTTGTTTTGGTTTTTGTTTTTGTTTGTGTGTGTGTGGGGGGGGTGTGTGTGTGTGTGTGTTCCTCATACATTTTGTTTCTCACCTTCTGATCAGTGGTATATTTTTAATTTAAGTATCTATTAAGATGTTTTTCACCAATTTTTTCTTGGAAGTATTTTATTCTGCAGCAGTTCATTTTATCTTGTTCTCTTGTAAATGCTCTCACTACTGCAATACACAACAGCAGTTATAAAGTGCAGCTGGTACATATTCCCCATGTTCACTTTGATTAAGGAGAGTTCACTGAAGACTTACACAATTCTTGCTTTACTTCACAATGATTATAATATTTTTCATCATTTTTAGATCATATTTTTTACTATTTGGTCCTTGAATAAGTCTGCTCTTACATCTTTTCCTAAATCAAGCAAGAATTTCAGTCTATGAAGACTATGGGACACAATGTGACAACAAAGAATATTTGACTATTATTTTCCAGCATAACCTCTCTCCTTTTCACAAATGCAATGCAGTCTCCCATTCTGATATTATTGACTACAATAACAGACAGGATAATGATTATTTTCTTTCTATCAAGTTTCCAACTGGCATATTAAATATATATTTGTCTTATAAAATATATTATTCATCATAAATATGTATTATTCAAAACTGGATATTTTCATCATACAGGATTTTTTAAAAATATAATTACACAGTAATGTTATATGTAAAGTAATTTAATGAAAAAATACCAGTACAGATAGTCTAAATCCAGCTGCTTATCTTTATTTGCCCATTTAACTGAATTTTATACATTGAGCATTTACTTCCCTGCTTGCCTACATTCTTTTACTGTTGTAATGGCCTTTTTTATAATTCTTGCAAGGAATTAATTATCTGAAAGTCCTATTTATTTTTTTTCTTTATTGATGTTTAGTTCTAAAACTTCTTTGAAAGATTAAGTGCCAGACAAGTAAATGCATGTTTCTTCAGATTCCATATTTCTTGAAGAGGTTTCATTTGGTTTTGTGGGTTTTTTTTGTTAAATTTAAACAATTTCTCTTTATGTGAGGGGACTGTCATTCTGCCTGCTTGCCCGCCTCTGTGTATACTGCACTCTTTAAAAGGCTGCTTCATTATCTGGCACCTGCTTTGCATTCAAGGGACTCTAGGATCAGAATCCCCCTTTAAACATTTACAGAAGTTTTTAACTCATACACCAGCTCTCCATCCTGTGTTCTATAAACCATGAGCCTCCCAAGCACAGATCTGTTAGAGGCAGCAGGAACACAGCTATGGCTTGTTCTTTGACACCTTTATTTCACAGTTCTCCATCTTCATATGGATGCCAGCTGGGGCCTTGTGCTCCTGCACACAGTTCATGCTTCACATTTATGCCCTGCAAAACACATCTTCATGAACACGTTTGGGTTGGTTGTGATAGTGGAGAGTAAACAGTACTTAATGTGAAATCACCTGCAGATTCCAGCTGTTTCTGGAGCTTTTCAGCCGCAAGTGCCATTATTTGTGCCCTCAGAACAGACTGTAAATAACTGTAAGATAATAAATTATTTCACTGCAGAGGTGAGATGTCTATCAGGCCATTTGTCAGAAGTAAACAGTTTTGGAGTAGGCTGTGTAAGAACCAGAGCAGAGGACCTTGCATTTTGGTAGGAGGAGATGAAAACAGGCAGATGAAGTGTCCAATTTTGTGGATTTTCTGTTAGGGTAAGGGCAGACTTGTATCCTGTTACTTAGCCTAGAATTGTGGCAATTTGCATTTTAAATATATATTCCTATATCTATTCCTGGACATTTCAGTTATGTGTCTTCCTCTATGTTCAAGATGGAGACACATTCCTTTGTGCTTAATTGCTCATAAATTTTGACTATTCCTGACAGATACAAATATGGGTTTTCAGTATTTTTAGGAAAAAAATGTTATTTGAAAGTTATTCCCTCTGAATCTTATTCAGGTTTGTTATGTTTTACCTGTACCAACAGAGTCTAAAGGGGCCATATGTCAGAAGGTTTTCTGAATTCTCAGTTTCTAGACTTACTTTACCCAGATGTTGGAGCTTTTCCATCTATTAATGAAGATATTTATGGTGCTCACTCAATGCAGCAGTGAGAGCAGCCAGGCCAGTTCATACAAGTGTTAGATACTTTTAATTTAGAGAAGTTATAACTTCTTAGGCTTAGCTTGTAAACATATATATTCTACAGCACTATTTGCCAAGAAGTGTATTTTGTATGTACATTGCACATGTTTATGTGACTACAATTCCTGAGATATGTCCCTGACTATACACAGAGGGTAACACAAAGAAATAATTGAAATAATTCTGGAAATCAAATAACTCTCAAATAACTGTGTGTTTTATCTAAAAAAAAGTTTCTGATGCAAATTAATATGCAAAATGGTCATAGATCCTTTTTGAAATAGGAAATAGTTGATAAATTATGCCCTTTTTTGCCCCCTCTTTCTGAGTTGGTGCTAGTGTGTTGTGTGTTACAGCTGTTCTGATCTCCATTGTCGGGTAACAAAAATGTCATTATTCATTCTTTTCAAGAGGTAGGACATATGTTACTTATTTGCTGAGAAGCAAAATTTCATCTTCGCCATTATCTCAGCTATGTGCAAAGGAATTGAGCTGTGCTTCAGGAATAAGAATTTGGAAAAAATATAAGGTAAACAAATTATCTAAATGTGTTTGTCCAGATCTCTTTCCTGCATATTTCTACAGATATTTTTTTTTTTTTATTTTAACCATGCAGTCTATCAATCTAAGTTCCAAATGATATATGCATGCAACATATCAGCATGCAGAAGAACTGAATAAAGATATAATTAGGTATATGAGGTAGCTTTCAGAATGCCCAATGAGTTTTTCTCAAACAGGCTCACAGTTTGTGTTTGTCCATGACCAGACACATTGCCATGTAAATCTAATCCACTCTTTATATTTCTCTTTTAGTAATATTAACCATGCTAAGTGTGCTAATAGGTTGGTTTCAAGTTCTTCAAGCTAAATCCCTGATCTGAAGAAGCATCTTTCCCTGCTAAGAAGAAAGTCTGTAGCTGGTATCTGTGAAGTGCCTAGCATGGTGTTTGCTTCTAAATCACATTTTTTAAAACAACATATTTTTAAATATCTTCACTGCAGAAATAAGAGGAATTCAAAAGACTGCTGATGCAAGAAAAAATGACTCTGAGATAGTAAGAGATTTGAGAACATAGTCATAGCAGAAAATTTCTAGCATAAAATCCTCATTTTCTCGGAATAGAATGCAGGTTTTCATTCAGAAAACCCAAATTATATACTTGTTTTGCAGGAAACTTGAAAATATTTTAAAATTATGACATAAACAAAAATGGCAGGACTAGGAAAATGCCAAAGCACTAATAGAAATAGCAATTGTCTACAGGCATACTACCTAATGTAGTAATTACCTGTCAATTTAGTAGTCCCTGGCAGCTAATAAAAAATTATAACTTTTGTCTGTACTTTCGTTAGAACTGGGCAATCTTGGACTCTAAAAGGTTCAGCTCTTTCCATCTGAAGCAGATTCCTAACATCTTTGTCATGAGCAGGAGCCCTATGTGTGGCTTACACATACAGTAGGACTATGAATCACAGATTTATAGAATCATAGGATGGTCTGATGTGGAAGGCAACTGTAAAGACCATGTAGTCCAACCCACCTACCAGAGGCAGGGACAGCTTTCACTAGATCAGGTTGCTCCAAGCCATGTCTAAAGTGACCTTAAGTACTTCCACTGATGTGAAAACCACAACTTCCCTAGGCAACCTGTTCCAGTGTCTTACAGGAAAAAAAAAAATCTTACTTTATTCAATCTAAATTTACCCCCTTTCAGTTTTAAATCATTAGCTCTTGTCATGTTAATACACACCCTAACAAAAAGTCCTTTCCCATTGTTCTTATAAGCCCCCTTTGTATAGTGACCAAAATACTGTCTCCCCAGAGCCTTGTCTTCTCCAGGCTGAACTCCAGCTCTCTAAGTCTCTCTGCAAAGAAGAGGTGCTCTACCACTCTGATCATCTTTCTGACCCTCTCCTCAACCTGTTCCAACAGGTGTTTCCTGTGCTGGGGACACCAGGGCTGGATGCAGTATTCCAGGTGGTGTCACACAAGAGCAGAGTAGAAAGGGATAATCACCTTCCTTGACCTTCTGGCCCTTCTTCTTGTCAGATAGCCCAGGATAGGGTTGACTTCCTGAGCTGAAAGTCAACATGGCCATGTCTTGTTGAATTTTTTTACTCCTGGTATCCCCAGTTGCTTCTCTGAAGCTAACCATGCCCCAGACTGTCTGGATACTGGGATTTGCCCTGTCCCCAACGCAGGGTCTTGGACTTGGCCTTGTTGAGCTACATGAGTTCCTCAAGGGTCCACTCCAGGTCCCTCTGGATGCCCTCACTGCCATCTAGGAAATTAACTGCACCATTCAGTTCGGTGTCCCTCACATGCTGAGGGTGCATTCAGTCTCACAGTCTGTCATTAATAAAGATATTGAAAGGTATCAGTCTCAGTCCCTTGAGGGAGGCAGTTTTTAACTGATGTCCATTTGGACACTGAGCCATTGACTGCACCACTTTGGATGCAACCATCCATCTAGTTCTTTCAGGAACTTCCCCATGAGAAGACGAGAAGGTAGTGTGTGTGTGTGTGGGTTTACAACTGAATAAGTTGTGAAGGTGAGGGTCATTGGCATGATAAAAAATACCACCCTACATTTCAGGATCTGTCTCTTATCAGCAAAGCCCAGCCTGCAACCTCTGGTACAGATTGTTCTCCCCATCTGTCTTATGCAGACCTGAGTCTTGCCATTACACACCTCAAAACTCATCGATCCACTCTGGGGTGCAAATCTGGCGTTAGCAAAGCCCCCTGTGAGTTTGTTTTTTTTTTTAGCCATTAACATTTCAGTCTCTCACAATAACCAGATCTTGCTGAAAGATACTGTTGGAGGTTGGGTATTATTTCCTTTGTGTTAGTTGAATTTTTTCCCTTAGGTTGCTAGGAAACTAATTTTTGGGTACTTAACCAAAACAAAGGGGAGGCTGAGCACGAGTTTTAGAGCTGGTATTTTCTGATAATGGGCCATTAACGCTCACCAATGACCTGACACATTACATCAGCCCATTGGGAGATGCTCCACCCAGCTGGGAGCGACCTGAGCATTCCTACCTGGAAAAAAAGGGGAGACATAAGAACATCCTGTTTTTCCACTGGATTCCTGGAGGAAGACTGGACCCATCATGTCACCACTGGACTTTCTTCAGGACCATCTCTACTCCACAGGACAGCGTCTGTTACTCCAGAAGGATTCACCTGGACTGCTTCTAACACCCTGACCAACAGGGTGTCAGGTCATGTCCCTGACTCTGTCAGGGTTTTATGGGTTCTTTTGTTTGTTTTATTTACATGCTTATTTTATTTTCTGTATCACTACATTGTTATTCCTATTCCCAAAACTTTGCCTGAAAGCCCCTAATTGCAAAATTATAATAATTCGAGGGAGGGGTTTACATTCTCTATTCAAAGGGAACTTCCAGCTTTTGCTGGCAGATACCTGTCCTTTCAAAACCAGGACAGATACAAAATAAGTTTGTCTCCAAAGAAACTAAGAAGAAACTTCTTTATTTCTGTTTCAAAGTAGCTACTGATTTCAAACTCAGCAGGTTGGTTTTACTTATTTCAGGTAAAAGTCCTGTACACATTAAAGAAAGGCACACCATCTGTGCTGCATAAATCACTGCCCTGACTATGCCTTTAATTATTCAGACCTTGGTCTCTTTGCCTGCCTAGACCTTGTGTGAGGGAACAGCCTTTGTTATGCTGATGACAGGAAGGTTCAGTTTCAGGTAAGAAGAGATTTCCCACAGCATGGCTTTTGTTTGTGGTTACAAAAATAGACTAATTGATTTATTTGATACATTGTTTTAATGCGGCTTAAAACCATCAATTCTTATGTAGGAGACGGACTAAATATGAGACAAGAAAGAGATCAGTCTCTTTTTCATCTCTCCTTCCTTTTAAGTCTTTTATAGCCTTATGTCTAATGAAATGGAAGCAAGCCCACTTCCTTTATAGCCTGAATAGAATGAGGACTAATGTGATTATTCTGCAGCCTTTGAAAGTGTAGCTCATGTTCATATCCAGCTCCCAACAAGCAAATAGGTTGATATATTCTCTTTTCCTGTGGCCTTTGTGTAATTGCAGTGTTGATGGCCCTTTCTGCAGTTGCTTTGCAACTGAAAGCTCTGTGGAGCATATGGCATCTGCTGACCAAAGATGCCATTCACTTAATTTTAATTCTGTGAACCCAGCTTTCCAAGAGGGAAAATTCAAACTACAGAAGTTCCTAAAAATAATTTATTTTTTCTGCTTCCTTCCCCTGCATTGCACAGTTTCAAATGCAGTGAACTGTGAATGATAAAGTCTTCCCCACATACCAGTCCTCCCACAGCACCCTTTGCTCCTGCCATATGGCTTTTACAATGTCCCCCACAAGGCTTCTCCATCCATGTGCTGTGTAATGGCTGGGTCAGACCAGAGACACACAGGAACACACTGAAAACAACCAGTGGCAAGAATTATCTCTTTGGGGATGTGCTCCCTGGCACAAGCTGTGGATGTGGTAAGCCTCTTGGCAGCTTTAGCTCCACTGGAAGCTGTTAAAGAGGACGGAGGGGGCTTCAGTTCATTCTGACCCTATATTCACAACCAAAGTCAGAAGAAAGTCAGGAGAACCCAGAAAGGCCACTCTAGCAACTGCTTTTCTGCCATGGTTTCCCAATTTGTGCAGTTTAGGTGCTTTGAAAAGGATGCATTGGATGAAAAACCATTTTTTTTTTCTTTTTTTCTTTAAGCAATAAATATATCTTTTTGCTTTTCAGAAGCATATTCTCATTGCAATTAAAAAAATCTCCACATTTCATAATCCCTCCAGACACAGGAATTATGATAAAAAATCACAACTCAAGGTCTCAAGGTCTTTTATAAAAGCTTCTGTGGGTGAGCAGTTCTTATACCATTATAGACACTAACCCCATACCAATGTAAATAACTCAAAGCCAAATATTCGTCTGCCAGCTCACAATTCCCTGTGACAATTGCAACATTTAATGAAATTCAGCAAACAATGCCATGGAAGTGTGGAAAACAATCAAAAAGCCAGAGCACAGAACAGACAGGGTAGTGTTCTAGGCTGGGGCAGCCATAATTTTATATATTGGAGGTAAAATGATTTTTTTTTTTTTTTATGTACACACTCTAAGAAGGTTAGGGCACATTAAAAAAAAGAATATATTTTTCAGATTATTAAAAAAAATCACATCTCTGATCTTTTTCAAGATGATTAAAAGGCAGACATAGAAAGGCAGATACTATTTGAACGTTGTATTTCAGGTTCATGAATATGTCTTTTTTACAGAAATGTGGTGTAAAAGTGTGTTAAAACTTAATTCCCCAGATTCTAAGCAAAACTAAATAATAATGGTTTCTTAAAATTAATCTCTAATGAAATATGACCTATGAGAGATAAGAGTACATTAAAAAAACCCTCTGAACAAAACTGTTCTGCAATATATATTTTCTTGTTGAATGCTCTCAATGTTACCCTCCCCAGTGACTTTGTTTAGTAGTTTTCTAAGGCAAAATTGCTGGGAAGTATTTACTATATTTTCATATATATTGATAGCTCTAGTATTTTGGAGAATTTATTTTGAGACAAAAATCAGCTTGAAATATTTTTGCTGATTACCTGAAAACATCATGGTGGAGTTAATCTGATGAATCGTAATAAGCACATCTTAAAAGGATAGATTGAAGTTTAAAAATTTATATTTCCTTTTTCATCACAATTAGAATGGAAATAAAAATTAAAAAATATAAACTCCCCAAACATACAGTCAAAATCTAATACCTCCTCCCTTCTCCCCCCCCACCAAAAGAAAGAAAAAAAATCAAGGAAGCCTGAACAACTGCTGCTCTTGTGCTTTGAATATTAATATGGGCTGTACTCTGGACTCCATCTGACAAGACCATGAATGGACATCACTGTAACAAGAAATTATATTCCTTGACAGACTTATTAACCTCTGATTTTTCACTCTGACCCTTGTCCTGAACTTTCTACTCTATAACAGGAATGACTGAGGAGGTTTTGTTATAGTACCAGAAACCAAAACTGCCTGTGAAAAAATTAGTGATTGGTACAAAGATTCCCTCACTGTTTGCTCTTGGAGCACAAGCTGGGGTCTTCCTGATGATTTGACTTGCCCACTCACCTGGCATTACTCTTCATTGCTGCAGCACGACACTGCACTGTGACATGGGGAGCTTTGGCCACACACATTTTCTGCTCTTGTAAATAAGAGATTAAGGGAGGCAAAAATATTTTTTCATCCTTCCAGTGGCTATTGTGAAGCTAAGCCAATTTCAAACGTAAAAAGCACTATTGAATGTCAATTTTTGTAATGATTCCAGAGTAATATAGTATCAAGTAAAAAAAAAAAAAAATAAGCAAAAGAAAATTCAGTAAATTAAATACTAATGATCTATATGCTTGAGTTAAAGATACAGGTGGAATATTTCCATTATTTTGATTATGATAAGGTCCACAGTGCATTCTTCAAGTTCTGATTAATGGCACTTTTTAATACACCTAGCAAATTAAAATGCTCATGGTGCATTTATCATGCCCACTGGTCTGCAAATGTCATCTCTTATTATTGGGAAAGTGAGAAGACAGTGAATTACAGCTGTTGTGGTTTATGATGATAATGATGGTTATTGACATTATTATGTGCCTTCACAGACGTACTTGAAATCCAGGTTGAGGGGACTTTGCAAACGTGATTCTTCAGACTGAGAAAAAATCATCATGAGCTATCTGCATGTATATTGGAAATGCTGAAACTCAAATTAACTAGAGATATTCTGAGAGTTTATATTTATAATTAACAAATGTAGCGGTGTTAAATGTAATCCTAGACTGTTCTTCTTAAAACATAGGTTTCTAAAGATGTGCAAAACCACTTTAAAGACATGAAATTCTGTTGTTGAATTAACTGACATTGCAAGTGAAGAGATGTTTTGTTTCAATGGAGTTTTCTGTGTGTTGCCATTGGGGAAATCTACTAAAACGAGTTTACAAAGGCTCCTTAGCCCACAGGTGTCCTGAAACAGGACTTGTGTTGCATCAAACCATTCATTGATCCAGTCTTCTCCTCCTACAACTACGTATAGTCTTTCTAGATAGGTATAAGAACCTCAAAAAATCTAGGAATTAGGCAGGTAAGGCTTCCATGCTTCAAGTTTGTTCAATTGTGCTATGCCCTGCTACTCCCACTTCAGCAAATTATGAGGACATGCACAAATGCTTAACAAAGTATTTCCTGGTTCAACTTTACAGGAGAACCATATCTCAAAGGAGCAAAGCCCTTTTGTGAAATGCAATTACAGTAATGGGTTAGGTTGATATTTGGCAAATATGTTCTTCAATATGTGCATCACTGTAGAAAGCAGATTAACTCATAGTGACAAGAGGTTTACTTGACACTGCTAGCTCTGCCATCTCTGTTTATAGTGCTAGTCAGATAACTTATTTCCTCAAAAAATTAATAATAAAAAAGTCCCTCATTGCAAGTATAAAAGATAAATATCACCCAGAGGGAAAACTTGCCAATCATGGCTTCATTTACAATAAATACTCATGTCAGCTGCACATGAATTCTCCATTAAAAACAGTAATTTGTTGAAGTGAACAGGATTCCAGAGCTGATAGGAATTGGAAGCATCCTGCTTGGTTACAGCTGTAGAAAAGCTCACTTTCAGTGCCTCTTATCTGGACAGTGCAGCTTTCAGAGGCATTTGTGCCTTCTGGACTCAGAGATATAAAGTTGCATAAATAACTCCAGCCTCAGTGCTCCAAGGTAGAATAATGAGATTACTAAGGGGTTTTTTTTGTTGTTGTTGTTTGTTTTTTTTGGTTTTTTTTTGAGGGAAAGAGACTGACCGACATTTAGAAGAAAATTGATTTTTTTTTTCCCCCTCTGCCAGGGTTATGACCCAGCCAGCACCAAGCCTCAGTGCAAAAACTCACTTGCTCCCCAACCAGCAGGGTCAGAGAGCAAACTGGAATGGTAAAAGAGAGAAAACTTTTGAGTTGAGATAAAGAAATTTTAATAGGGAAAGCAAAAGCCATGCACGCAAGCAAAACAAAGCAAGGAATTAATTCACTGCTTCCCATGGCAGGTAAGTGTTCAGCCATCTCCAGGAGAGCAGTGACTTGGGAAGACAAACACCATTACTCCAAATTTCCCTCAACCTCCTTCTTCCACTCACTTTATAAACTCACCATGATGTCCTATGGTTTGGAATATTTGTTTGGGTCACCTGTCCCAGCTGCATCTCCTCTCAACATCTCACACATCCCCAGGTGCCTCACCAGTATGGCAATATGAAAAACAAAGAAAGGCCTTGGCTCTGTGTAAGCCCTGCTCAGCAATAAAGAAAAAAACTCTCCCTGTATTATCAACCCTGTGTTCAGCATGAATCCAAAACATTTCCTCACAGTCACCACTGTGAAGAGAACTAACTCCACACCAGCCAAAACCAACATACTCTCAAAATGTAAGAGAAAATAAAAGAACAAGTGAAACTCTGTAAATATGTAAATTATGTTGAATCAAGCACTTCTTCAAATATGATTGTAACTTGTGCTACTCAGGCACCTGAATAATTCCCCTTCAGGGCAATTATTTTTCTTGATTGCCTAGAGAAGGCAATCTGTCTCGTTCTACAGAACAGCAGTGTATATCCTAAAATCTTATTTTGAGATATACAAGCCAGAAATTGCAAGTTAACAATCTCCTGCCTTGATGTTCCAAGGAAATCTGAGAGCACAGTACTTTGTACAAGATGACAGTAACCTCACTGACAACAAAAGAACAAGAGCAGAGCAAAGGAAGTGTTAATCCAAGCACTGTGGATTTTCCTTAATCACAAAACAGGGTAGAGTCCAAAGATTTTTCTGAATTGCAGCTTCACAGTGAATTTCCATCAGTTAGCATCTTCTGGGCTTAAGTGACCATTTTCCACTCTCAAAATACAGTAATGCATCAGATAAACGATATCTACTCATTATCATGTGCCACATTGCCCATTTGGCAAATGTATACATACATCTTTTTGTCCTCATCTAGGGTCTCTGCTCATAAAATACATGGTGAAGGACATCTGTAATTAACAATGTGTGACTACTGAGCTGCAGATAATCATGCTCTCTGAGGAAAATAAGTTATAAGAAATAATACAGATTATTTCAGCCAAATATGGTTCTTAATTATATTTATAATTTGACCATTTCATGCACATACAAAATACATCAAACTCATAATGATAAGAAGCAGACAATGGCCCCCAAATATACAAAGAAGCATTTTAAATAACATTGTGGTAAATGCACATTTGTGCATATCCTTCCAAAATACATTGTCACTCTTTCTCTTCTTCCATAGATGTCAGAGCACTTTTTGAACAAGACCTTTTAGTTCTGAATTCTCACAGGCATTGCAACCATGAAAGGAGCAAGGTGTAAGCTAAAAATTTATGTTTTAAAAGACAAATAAAGAGGTAATGCAATTCTTCACATGTAAACACTAAAGGGATGGGTAGCTAAAAATAAACACTCTCATATTAAATCAAAAATCCTGATTTCCATATAACATGACTTTCACTTGAAATCTCAGAGAATGAGACACAAAGTTATATTTGGTCCATGAGGCTGAGATGTTATAATTCCTTTGTAATAGTTCATTAATCATACATTTAACATTAGGTACTTGCAAATGAATAAAAAAAAAAAAGAAAAGAAAAAAACCCCAAAACTTCCATTGTTCTTTAAAAGAAGGGGACTCTATAGTTCACCAGAAAAGGATTTTAAAAGTTTTTTGCCAAGGGTATCAGTGAGGTTTGTATAGGGGATTAAGGTTAGATCAGGGATGCTTGTTCTGTGTGTGTTCTCTGCCACAACACTCAGTGCTGGTGCTTTCCATACAGCTGTAAACAAATAGAAGATCCTAAATGCAACATTCCATTCCATTCCATTTAAATTCCATTAAACTGTCCCAGAAACATGAGTTTATCCAGCCTCTTCTCTCAGATCAGAGCTAGCAACTGCATGAATTCATGCAAGGATCTGCAGAGTGTCCAGTCCCATCTCTTAGAGAGATATTGTAGCTAAAGGGAGCTCAAACCCTCAGATACACTGACTCCCTTAACAGGCTGGTGAAGATTCATCTCTGCTATGCCCACACCGGGTGAAATCCTGTTTTCCTCACACTCTGGTTGCTGACAGTGTGCCATGTGCTCCTTCCAAACACAGGGTCAGTCTCTGCTCCTAGACGAGCACAGCAAAGCTCACTGGTCCTGCCAGCAGCTGGGAGTTCCTGTCACAGCTGCTCGGAAAACACTGGGTTAGCACTGATTGCTGCATTTGGTAACACAGAAAACTACAAATCTCTGTTACCCAGGCTGTTAATTCCCACTCTTCCCAGATTGGAAGTTGAAGCTCAACATGAAACTCCTTGCAAGTGATGAATCCCTTGTATATTTTCTTCATGGCGTAAAAATTTGGATCAGCTTGGCTATTTCCCCTATTGGCATCATGTTCTTAATTTAGGAGTTAACTCATTTGTGATTCATTTGTGTTTACATTTAACTTGTATTTATGCTTATCTTGTGTTTAACTTCCCTTACTTATTTTAAATTTTCAATTTAAAAAAATCACAAATCAAATTTATATTGTAATATTAAATTTCTCAGGTATTGAAATGATTGGTTTTCTGCATTTTCAGGATCTGATTTCTTAAAGCAAATTTCTGCATTTTCAGGATCTGGTTACTTAAGCAAATTTCTTTTCTTAAAGAAATAAAAAAAAAAAAGGTTTTTTTTGTTGTTGTTGGTTTTTTTTTTTTTTTGTTAAGTCAGTCTTGAAAGACCTAGATTGTAAGTGACTTAGTTCTTTTGATCTCCTTTCCTGGTATCATTCACAAAAGGAGCAAAGCAGCCCTTTCAAACAGAGATCATACATCAGAGAAAGGTTTATGTGGATCAGGTCCTGAAATTGTAGAAACACAGCTGCATAATGCCAGTTTTGTTTTTAATCTACATCCTAACTTTTTATGACTGCATTTTACCCCAAAATCACATCAACATAAAGCATCACTTATTTAAAATGTTGCCTTTCCAGTACAAATTACTTTCAAAAATGTCTTCTAAATTTGTGTCTTTAGTACAGAGAGGCTAAAAGTGTCTGCTTAGAGCAAACCAGCTGGGGATCTTGGTAATACTTCTTTGCTTATACATATTTCTTCCGAAAAGTAATTTAAATATTGGGTTTCACATTCTTTTGCCACAAGAGGGCGATCCCTTAATTCTTGTCACCACTAAAGCAATGTACAGACAAAAATGGACTCGTTTTCTATCTAAACCATTATCTCAACTTCTTATATAGAGAAATGGATGAATTTCATTCTGTCTGTGTTCTCAGCATGCATGTGGATTACATGATGTTACTAGTCAATATTATTTAGCTGTGGGAGCACACTGCACTCCATAAATGGCTGATAATGAAAAAAAAAAAGTGGGAAGTAAATAGGATTTCTCTTCATTATCTCTGGAAGTAGCAGTACACTGTATTAACACAACTCATTGTTCTCAGTGATAAACTCAGACAGGTCACAATCAAAAGGAATAAGATCTTAAGATGTGCTGCTTTCAGAAGCATGAGAAATTTGTGAAACAAAGAAAAGATATGTGTTATACTTTTGATCCTCTTGTGAGTGTTTAGCTATTTGAATTTGTTAAATATGCCATCATGTACAACAATATACAGCGCAAGCACAATCCACACAGGAAACTGATTCAAGCACTCAAAATCTGAAGATTGTCACGTCCTCCCTAATGCAAAACTCTGATTGCATTTACTTACTTAGAACCAGATAGTTGGGAAGATTTTGTTTAAAATGCTTCTAAACAGTCATCATGAGTGTACAATATAACTTACCATAGCATTTTTGTTTTCAGTCCCAATATTTTACATATATAAACCTGTGAAATTTACTCAAACCAAGACTGATTTCTCCCTCTTAAGTCCAAATAAAATTTTGCTCAGAAACTGGATTTTGTCCATCAAGAGTCAGCTATGTTCCTGGGCAACCGGTAATGCTCTGGCCTGATCCTTGCCTTCTTCTCCTGAGGGCTGGCATATTTCCACTTGGATGGAGACATTTTCAGCTTTTTTCTCTTCTTATCTGTACACCACACTTTTTCACAGTATTCTTCCACCCTCTGGAAGTTGCTGTAACCTATCAGTTGAAGAAATTCCTTGTACCATGGCCGTGAAGCCTGAGGTATACTGCTCTGCATTGGGCATGGCATTTTGTGAGGGATCTCCTCCTCATAGTCTTTATTGAACATTTCATCTACACGTTCTTCCTCGACTATTTCCAGAGTGATTTTCCTGACAGTGTGAACAATGCTGTGTTCCACTGTCTGACAAAAATAAGTCCCTGCATCCAGTCGGTGCAGCTTCAGGAATAAAAGGCCAAGGTCCATTTTTATTATTCTATCATCAGTCTTCACCTGAAAAAAAANNNNAAAAAAAAAAAAAAAAAAAAAAAAAAAAAAAAGAAGTTATAGAGCACAGGCCTTTGCTATTATATTAAACAGCCACAACTATTTCTGAATTGTACTTTCATGACAGTAATATTAAATTTTGACAAGAAGATTGGAGATGTACAATATTTTAATCCACAGTGGCTTTTTTAATAACAGAAATATTTATTTGAAGTATGGAAGAGATTGATTTGTAAATGGAGAACAATCAAAAGAATCTGGGAAGCATGGAAGAACATCTAGTGGAGCAGACAGACCCGTGTTTTAATTGCAGAGGGAAATAAGTTAGAAACATGCAAGTAACCTACTGGATGGAAAACAAAAGAGCATTTGCCAGCTGACCTGTGATAAGGATCCCTGCAAATTCTCTTATAGACAGGTTTGCTTTTGAGGAGACATTCACAGAAGTATTTGCATATCTAACTGCAGGACCATTGTGATCTTAAAGCCTCAGTTCTGAGTCTGCTGTTTGAGTTCCTCCTACAGCTCCTGAGAGCTACACTATTGACTATGAGACATTCAGATGTTGGCAAGCAGGGAGCACTGAGCTGGCTAATCCAGCACCACTCTACAAGTGGAATGTCCAGGAAAATGGTATCCCCAGCATTTAATTTAACAATAAGGTGATGAATTTAAGCAGAAGTACTGAGTGATGAAGGGATCAAAAGCAGCCCTGAAGAGAAGGACTTAGAGGTTGGAGGGACGAGGAACTGGATGAGAGCTGGCCATGTCCACTTATGGAAAACCAACTGTATCCTGTGCTGTATAATAAGAAATGTGGCCAACAAGTCAAGGGAGGTGATTCTCTCCCTCCACTCAGCTGTGGTAAGCCCCCACCTGGAGTGCTGCACCCAGCTCTGGGATCCTCAGTACAAGGCAGACATGGGCCTGTTAGAGTGGAACTGGAGGAAGGTCACAAAAATTAATAGAGGAATGGGGCACTTCTCCTATGAAGAATGAGAGAGCTGGGGTTGCTCAGCCTAGAGGACAGAAGGTTCCTGGAGGAAGACCTTATTTTAACCTTTCAGTTCTGAAAGGGGGCTTATAAGAAAGATGAGGACTTTTTTACCAGGCCCTATAGTGACATATCTACACAGCAGTGATAGCTACATTGTGTATCAGAGAGGTATAGAGGAATAAATACAATAGCACTTAAGAAACACTTTCATAATGGTAAAATACATGTAAAAGAGGCAGAGAATCCACCAATACTCATTTGCAAAAATTCTTTAATAAATGAATGAGACACCAAGAATTAATAGAAATTAAGCTAGACTAATACTGGAAACATTACATATACATTTCACCCCTGCAAAAACATACCAAGTGATGGATTTTCATTTTGAAATCTTAAATTAACTTCACTACATGTCTAACATCTGCATTCAAGATGCTGAATGCAAACGCCACATGAAATTCCCAGGTCTGTTATTTCAAGAGACCAGATGAACACAGTGATTTTCTCTGACACCCATACACACCTCAGCAACTGGTGGCAGAAATTCAGAGATGATTCAATATTCCTAACAACAGGCTCTTTTTTTGAGAAAAGTTAGCCTACAAGAATATTTACCTCTTCCTTCTTAGTTTCATGTGCTCTCTGGACAAGCCAGATTACTTTTGCTTGTAGGGTCCGAGGGGTGCACTCCAGAAGGGTGCTGTTGTACTCTATTCCATAAACAAGACGCTCCTCAGTCTTCTCCAGAACTTCACCTGGAAAGGAAATAAATGTTTCAAAAATGTGCTACTGCAAATAAGTACTTGTTGTGCTCCATGTTCAGGGTATATTTACTTTTAAGAGTAAATCTTAATTCAGATCCAACCAGACAGTGACTGAAAAGTGATGATTAATGAAGATCTGACCTGCTAAATTAATTTTCCCGTCATCTCAGGCTTTCACAGCATCTGACTAAATCATGTTGTGACTCACCTAAGATTACAGAGAAACAGATCTCAGCCTTTAACACTGCTAATTGCTTGTGCCTGGGTCTTATCAATAGTAAATTTTATTTTCACTCAGAGAAACAGGAGGATTTAAAACATTTAAATATAATTAAAAATTCTTTTAGTACTTGTGACACAGAAGTATTTGTAGAATGATACTATAAATACTCTAACCCATTTTATACATATCTCTGCATACATGTGTAAACTGAATGTATAGTTTGGGCCCAAGGATGTTAATAAAAACAAGGTGAATGAATTAAATCAAAATATTATTCTGGTTTTCAATCCAACAAAACATCTGGAGGAGGATAAACTAGTTGTTACATTGGATGAAGCCAGTTGCCTCAATAATGAAATCATCTTCTTTCACAATAGTGAGAAAGATTATTGATCCCAAGTATCTTATCCTAAAAAAATACACTGTTTTATAGAACTGTGATTTCCCTGTTGTATTTCAAACTTGTGGAAGAATTAGCACTTAATATTGGAATATAGTTTTCCAAAATGTACAATATCTTCCAATAGACTTCAATTTTAATAANCTAGATATCATTATAGAAGAACCTTTTATATTTCATTTTCTTCTTCTATAAATGTATTATATATTATCCTGCAAAATACAGAGGACTTCCAAGCAATTGTTTTCTTTCTGCTTTGCTATTCCCAATACCCATGTTTGAAATCCTCATTTTCCAAGGTTTGGATAACAGCATTCGACACAGTATTCTA
>WEIU01005620.1:18337-30095 GCA_013389925.1 Aegithalos caudatus | reverse complement strand
TTTAAAGAGAAAACTTGATCATAAATACAGATTTTTGTTTTGTCATGTCACTGTTCATGCCTGTGCTTAAATTGTAACTGTCCTGACTATTTCATACACATTTCAGGATGTAGCTCCATTGTTTCTTATCTCTGCCTCATCTTTCTGCCTTTTTTTTTTTTTTTTTTTTTTTTTTTTTTTTTTTTTTTTNTTTTTTCTGTTGGATGCCTTTGAGATGCATTCTCCATATCTTTAGTCTGAATGGCAGTGCCTCAGGACCCCATGGACATTTTGGGATGCACCTGACCTACCACTGAGATGGTCACCCTTAGACCTGGATGTCAGGGGCTCAGCCCCATGGCTCATAACATTACAGGAACATGCCAGTGAAAAGCAGCAGCTGAGATCATGGTGTGGCTCATGCTCCTGGGAAACTCTGTGCTGGCTGTTCCAGGCCTTTACAAGCAATTTGTAGGTGTGTGAATAGATTACCAATGAACTGCTGGCCAAAGCACTGCTGCGCTGCATTTCCGTGCCGGACGTCTTGTCTGCGGAAACGTCTGGAGGGGAAAAAGTGGAATTATTTGAGAGAAAATGTTTAGCTTACATCTTGTTGGGTTTATGCTAAACTAGTGTTCATTAAAAACTTAAGGAGTTAAACCTTGATTGCTAGCAATTTATCATTGTTGTGAGAAGTACTCATTTATAAATCTGTATTTTGTCTCGACTCAATCTACTGGGAGTCTTGTGTCTGAAAAAAGAAACACACTTGTCTGGAGAAGAGCTACAATTATGTGTCCATTTTATATGTAACTATGCTGAGGTTATAAATACTGAAAGAAGAGCCTTTGAACTGGTTGGGTAAAATTCACTCATAGGGACCTTTAGCCTCTCTTTGGGTTTTCTCTCTCTTTCCGTCTTCAGAAAGAAAGGAAATTCTCTTTTTTTTATTTTAGAACATCTTTCCATGTATGAATGGTACTGTTTTTATCCTTCACTCTCTTTGGTTTGTTGTTTCATTTTTTTTCACATGTGAAGGAAATACTTTATTTTATTTCACCATTGTAACAGACAGTTACTGAGCTCATTTTTCTCAACAGGGAAACGGACACATTCATGAATACCGGTGCCTAGAAAGTGAACTGGTGGTAGAACTGTGGTCTGAACCTGTGAGCCCTGTTTTTGACCTGGAAATAATACAAGAGGTTTTGAAAGAAAATTCATTCTGACTTTTGAGGTTTGAGTTTTTTATTGTATTTAGAGAAAAGAATTAAAACCATGATTATATAGTGCATTCCCAGAATTGTGCTTTCATATAGCAAATTTTTTTTCTTTGAGTGTCTCGATAAATAAAATTAAGATTGTTTACTTGGAAAATAAAAGAGCCTATTGGAACACTGTATCTTGCTAGATTAGTATGTCCAACAATGTCAAATTAAGTTTTTCTAAGGATACCTTTCCTATATTTGCATAAAGAATAGTTCTGCACAGCTTTGCCAATGCCATACATAACAGATTAACAGAAGAAATCTGCAGTGCATCAAATCTTACACAGTAGGTATGTATACAGTATAAATTATGTTAGAAATAAACAAAGAGTTCTGTTATTCTTTGCATTTACTAGTGAAATAATGTTATTCTCCAGTCATGTGTGAACCCAAAAGACAAAATTTTAATTCGTTACAAATAGAATTTACTGAAATTATTTAGATTTACACCATCTAAAGGTCTTGTCCATGGATGTTACTCATTTCATTTTTAATCTGGCTGTAAACAGTCATTATTTCCTGAGTTCTGTCACCCATATGAACTCCTGATCCGGTGTTCTTGGTGGACCAAGATCACAGCTTTAACCTTCATTGAAATTCAGAGAAAAACCAGTTTTTCATTGTTGTTTCAGGGGAATCTGAAAATTCAGTGGAGACTGCATTGGGCTTATAGGGAGAAATGCTAAAAATACTTGCATCCTATTAAATAAAACCAGAGATTCTGAAGTAGCAACTGGGACTTATTCTGCCCTGACTGTTGTCATGCAATGTGTAGTGTCAGTGCTGATAAGTGCTGTCACCAGCTTTGTCAGTCAGTAAATGTAGATTACTCAGAAGAGACATTCTCCTGCACAAATATGCATAAACACTATAGGATATGCATTAGCCTTTAAAAAAACCCCCAAAACACAAACAAGACAATCCTGCTGCTGTCAGGTCCAACAGCCCTATCTAGCAGCAACAGGACAGGTAGCAGGCATGTTCTATTTACTCATCAGTTCCTAAAGATCACTGTAAAGCTAAGAAATACTAGCTCTGTAAGACAGGGTTTTTTCTCCAGTTGTCAGAATCATTAAAGAAAAATAAATGTTTGTTTGATGGAATTATCCTGTTGCAGTTGTGAAGACTGGGGAGGATACAATTTTCAGTGCCTTCACTTGCTATTTTCTCAAATAGAAGGAAAAAAATGGAGAGAAGTGTTGAAAGAGAGGGAGATGCTGGGAGATAAACTCATTTTACAAATACTGACATAAGCTTGGTATTTTTTTTTCTTAGAAATTATTTTGCTCAGAATTCTGTGAATAATAGCGTATCAGACAATCCCTGAGATAAATAACTCTAAGGAACAATTTTCAGTGATTAACAAATGTACTTAATGTAGGGAAGTATCTTTTGCAATGTATAATTTCTGTTAATGAAAATCCATTAATTTAACTCTGTGCTTTCAAGAATTTGCAAGAAAGCAATAGTCATTATTGTGATCTTTACCATCACCATAATTTTAATTTTTCTTTATTATTTTCTGGGAACGTATGAGGCAAAATCAAAATCTCTTGGGGAGAAAAGGCATCACTGAGGTTTGCATAAGTAAATCAGTAGTGTGCTTGCTGGTGGAGTGGGTGATGGAGAAAGAAGCCAGAGAGGGAGGGGAGGCAGGGGAGAGACTGTCAGCTTCTAAAAATTAGCTAAAGAATCATACAATGCCTACCCAAGTTCAAAGACATTTTTAAATTACCTCAGACCTTTTTCAGCCTGGATGGTGAGCTAGCACAGCAAAGAATTTCACTTGTAGAATTTAGTGCTTGTTTAGATAAAAATTGAACCTGCCTAAATCAGATTGCAGAGGTAATAGAGAACTAAAGCATTTAAATCTTGGACCTCTGCTTTCTCAAGTGCACTTCATGAAATTTGAATGCAATAGAAATTCTTTCTGCCATCTGAGGCATTTGCAGTATTCAGGAGCTACACACCTGTAATTACCACGGAATTGTGGTGTGCTGTGCTGTGCTGCCAGCATCAAGATATGGGATTTTTGATTCAGTTTTTATTTTTCTTTAATTAAATCATACATTTAATTAGTTATCCAGGAAATACATATACAAGGAATTAGAGACTTTCACGATTTAAAAAATTAATACCAGATGCCAAGCACAGTTTTTGTATTTATGCTTCACTTCTCTCTAAATCCATTACGTGCCTTAGTTTACAGATTTCTATTTAATGTTTCTCTAAACACTGGTTGTACCTTGGAGGCATCAGTATCTAAAGCAGACAGCATTGGATCAAAGCAGGGAGGACACATTGTGTACATTCCTGCCCCAATTCAACCCTTCACCAGTAGGACTGGAATTAAAGAGGGCTCTGAGCAAAGCCCTTACCCACTAGCAGCACTGCTCTTACAAGTCAAAAGTCCACTTCAATGTACAGCAGGAAGCAGAGCTTCATGAGCTCAAATGTTCCACACCTGAGCAGAGACAGATGGTATTAAGGCCAGCTCAAGTGTGTTGCAATGTAAGGCACAATTCCATGACTCCAATGAAGGGACAGATATCAGGAACAGGAGAAACAAGCACTCTCTAATGCCCATTGCACTCACATTACTTGTATTGCCATGTACAGCTTGAGCAGAAATCTGGAGGCAAGGCCAGACCAAGACATGAGTGTCCTGGGATGTGGCATTAACTCTGTCTGGAGTCTAACCAAGCCCTGGCAGGGTTATCAACTAGTCAGTGCCACTTGCTATCAGAAAACTCCACGCTGTCTGCCAGGACCTGCCTTTTCCTGTAGTACTCTTCACATGGAACCTGACAGGAAGCAACCAAACCCAACTTCTATACACATATCCCTAGTACCTCTCCCTGCCTCTCCATGTAACACACAGATAGTGTAAGGGCCTTAATCTGAAATGCTCTGGGCTTCAGCTGTGACCTAAAGTGAACAAAGCAAATGCCATTCATGCCTCTGGACATTGTTAGTCTTGCTGGCTGTTCCCCAAACTCTGATATGGAAAACAAGTTTTGCAGACTTCAAGAGCATTCAATTGAGTGCAAATCCCTTCTCCACTGCTACAGTGCTTATCTTAAGAGAAGGATCGAGATAGCAGCAGTGTTTTCTTCTTTTGGACGCTGATCTGCTGAATGTTGGGGAGGTAAGGCACAGGAAGGTGCCTGGGGCACTGTTCATATCACTCCATCCTGGATAAATGTGTTTTCAGGGAACTTAAAGGCTGCTACTCTGGAAATTGTCTTAGGTGAGAAACATGTACAACAGAGTCCAGGCCTCAGTGAGTTTCTCTCATCTTTTCTTAGACAACAAGTAGCCTACACAACATAAATGGTGATACTGCTAGCAAGATTAAAGGCTGCTTGGAAATTTTTAAACCCCCCACACCCCTACCTTCCCAAATGACTTTTACATCATTAAACGAGTAACCCATATGCTTTGTCATTATGATAATCCAATTTCTGCTTACACTGTAGGACATTAATCTCCCTGGCCCACTATATAGCTGCTCATCTTTCTTAATCCAATCCCTGAAAATTTTAACAAAACTATTCTCACTCTGGGTAGTCAACCACAGCCCAATTCTTCCCTTTAGGTCTACTCACAAAAGACACAAGAAAACTATGCAGTCCTGCTTGTAAAAGCTGTGTAGGTTATCCTGCTTGGCTTAACTCATTCCTTAGTGCAGTAAATCCTAGAGATTCTTAGTTATGCTGAGTCACAGATTGTGTTTCTCATTTGTACTTATAAATGTGCCTTATCCAAAAAGGGATGTTACTAAAGGTAACATCACTGTATTAATTATCTTTTATAAAAAATTATGGTAATGTCTGTTATGCCTGATAATAGACAGCCTGTATTTGAGTGCATCCAAGTTCATGAGAAGATAAAATGTTCCAGATGAAAACTAAATAAATACAAAGCCCCATATTCCTGATTTTCCTTAAGAAACAAAAATACATTTGGGATACTATGACTTGGTTTGGCCTTAACCATCTCCAGCAGTTTTCAAAACTCTCTCTTGAATTTACTCAATTAGTTCTTATAGTCCTTGTAGCTTTAATATAAATAAGTATATATTTTTAAAATCAGTAATTGCAAATAAACCCACAGAAACGATTTGAATTATACAATAACAAAATTTTGCTGATTCAGGAAAGAAATTGCTCTGTCTAGGTGGCGAAGCTGACTAACTTTTGTGGAAAATCTGGATTAAAACATGCATGTTCTAGATACTTGATCTGTGTAGCTGAATTGCAGAACCTGTGTTTGAGAGGGAAGGGTGGACAGCAGCTCCAAGGGAAGTCATTGAATGAAAGAGTGAACGTCAAGAACCATGAATAAGTGAAGGGTGGTACAGAGAAAGATTACAAGGAAGTACAAGGAAGAATTAAAGCACCCAAATCAGGTTTGTGCTTTGAATTGACCTCTAGAGTAATTTGTCTTTCAACCCACAGCAGAAAATCTAAAGCAAACCTTAGCTTTTGCAGAAACTCTGGTTTGATTTTGGCTGAAGGCATGTGACTATTAACAAAGATTCTTCCTTGCCTTGTTTCAGAAATTCTGTTGTATATATTATTGCAGTGTGATTTACTTGCAACGTGATAGTACCAAACTAGGTCTCTGATGTGGCTAAGACTTGAGAAGATGATTAAGGAAATTAAGGTTTACAGAGTAACACAAATAATTATGAAATGACACAGCTTTAGTCATAAAACTACTCCTGGTACTGCAGTTTATGCCGTCCTGTGAGTTTGGTTCCTTGCAATGCCCTGAGGTTATGCTGAGAAATTAGCAGCTGTCACCTCACAGTTTGGTGGTGTCTGAGGGGTGAAGCACTCTGCATCCCAGCAGAAACAGTTTGATGTAGCTATTTTTGCCAAGAGTGGATCAGAAGGAGCCGGAGCCCTCACCTCTTTGCCTGCACTCCCGTGGGGTAGTAGCGGGAGCAGGAGATCCCGTCCCAGGCGCAGTAGGGATCGCGGGCCAGGCAGCAGTCGGCGCAGGCCGTGCCGTACATGTCACACTGGTGGAACTTCACCTGAGCTATGACTGACTCCGAGCCCACGTAGAGCTGTTGCTGCAAAAAATACACCAGATAGGATTGCTACGATGTCCGCTAAAACTTCTCTTCCCAACGCGGTTATTGAAATTGTTAGGGTAATCGTTGCTTGCTGGTTGTGCATCCGGCCTGTGACCTGAGGGAGGCAGAGTTACTCTATAGAAAAATATCTGATTACAGAGTAAACTCTCCTACTGAGGACAGAGAAGCAGAAAGAAGGTAAAATGAACAAGTTTATTTTGGCATTTCCTCAGTTCTGAGGTTTTAGCTTTGTGTTTGAGTAGGCAAGGGTTTACATTTCTTTTTCTTCATCAAGGTACTTTCCAATGCCTCCCTTTTTACACTTGTCTGTCACCTAAATGATCTGAAAAAAACCCAACTTGACGTGAAAGACTTAGAACAAAGTTCAAATATGCAAGGGTTATAAGCAAACTCAATTTTAAAACTGGAGTTTTCAAGTAAATTTAACTCTTGGTATGGTTACTCAGAATATGGTCACATATTTACATGCACAGTAGAGCTATGATTTGTATAATCCCTCAGTACACAGGAGATAGACAGATAGATATTTGTTTTCTTGTTGCTGTGCAGTCTTTCCTTACAAATTACCTGCTCACTATCTACTTCTTTAGTATTTATTTACAGGGTTTGGATTGGGGTCCTTTCAGCATTAGCATTAATTGTTTGAATCTTTTGAGTTCACATAGATGTCCTTTTCAAATCAAATTACAGATAATCAATTTAATTCTTCAGATGCTAGCAGAATAAATTCAGAAGAGAATAGCTTGAATTGAAAGAAATTTGAGAAAAAGCCTTGTTGCTGATGAATGTAAATTTTCTGAACACAGAAATATGCATTGTGCACTGCAATAGAAACTGCTTATCCACAGCTCACTTCCACAGTTTTACCAGTAAGAAAAAGGATTCCTCAGTTGTGCTCATCCTAATGCCCAAACTTAGTCCATAATTCCTACTCTTCAACAAAGCTGTCAAAATCTGGTATTTTAAAATTACTTCAATCTGGAAAATACTGACACTTCATGTAGTCTATCACAAAATAGAAATTTTAATCCAGATAGTCTGTTCTTATTATGCCTCTCCTTATTATGCCTCTTATATCTCTTTAGATCATAGAATTTTTACTTTCAGAGATGCCAGGGGAATAAACTAGGAGAGGCTGGTGACAGCAATGCTTGAAGAATTTTTCTGGTGAGATAAACCAGATGATAGTAGCAGGAACTCAATATGCCAACTGGATTGAAGAGAAAACCTAGGATATTTTTTTTGAGGGGAATTCTTTGTCTGCAAGTGCTGCAGTGTGATTGTCCCAGAAGACACGGAGAGCACTTTCAGTGAGACATATGAGATGAGATTTTCTCTTTTATCTTTTAGCAGGGGTAAAGACTTCTTTAAGTCTTGGTAAATCACAGGAGGGAAAAGAAGCATCTGATATCTAGCCAACTGAACATCAAAGAACATTCTTTCCCAGCCTCTGCAGATAAAAAGCTCAGCCCAGAAATGTGATATTTTATTCTACCATGACTTGGTGAAGACTGGTAAGTGTTGTGAGGATATGGAGACATAGGTAGCAAGGTGGTCACCACAGGTTCAGTAACTCAAAGTTCAGAAGAGATCAGCAAAAATGCTTGAGGTACAAAACTTTTTCACATATGCTCAAGTTGTATTCCTGCTGATTTTAAAGACAAAATTACTTGATGCCAACTCTGTCCCTAACACATATTCCAACATTTAATTGTCCTCAGTGCCAGAAAACTGTATCCTATTTCAAGAATAAGTTTATCTACATTCAACAAGTTGATCTTGGTTTTTTAATCTGATATTGCTTTGCCATCAATGTTTAAGAATCCTCATATACATAGTTAGAAGTCACTTCACACAGTAATATATATATATGAGTCTCCTGTTCTCTCTCAGTCTTCTCTTTGATGTCTTGAAAAATTAAAGCTACTTTTACTTTTCACAAGAAGTCCTTTCTTCAACCAGTGGGTTGCTCTGGTGACTTTTTTACAGATGTCTCCAGATTTTCCAGATATGCCTTGAATTTGTAGAGTTAGCACACCTCTTGGGAGATGAATATAACGGAGGAATACTACTTCAAATTTTATGATACCTCCTTTTTACTCTTCCAACACAACCCTTTAACCATGACAATTCATTGAGAGTTAAAGGTAAGACAAACCTCTGAAAGGACACTGAGTCTTTCTCTAAATAATCACTTAGGTGAAGTGTTAGACAATCTAGTCTCCAGAGCTGCTTTCACACTCCTTGGGAAAAGATTGAGGCAGGAAATAATTCAAAATACTTAGATCCAAATCCTCCTCTGAATTACCATCACAGGACTTTGATTTTCTGCATTATCTACAGGAAGAATGCAAGTTGATGAAACACCAAGACTCAAATAACCCTTTGGGGTGCAGTCACACTTCCTAATAATGCAGTTTTCATTCTTTGTTACTCATGTTTCACTGTGTTTATGTGCACCTACATTGCACAAGATGTCTAACATCACTCTTGGACATGTTTAACACTAAGATATAACTATCCTCGGATGTTTATAATGGCTCCATGCTGAGATGATATGATGATATGGTTGAGAATTTGCACACAAGAGTAATAAATTGGGTGTTTAAATCAGGAGGAACTTTCAGAGACTCAAAAATAACTCAGATCCAAACAACCTTACAGGGCAACTGAATATGTGGGAGAGCCAGCAAAGTTCTTTTTGCACTGGAATCCCCATGGGGCTGAAGTCTGTCTGCATTTATCGACAAAGAACTTTTCTGTGAATTTGCCATATCCACCAAGCTAATCCCTTCTGTGATTAGTACAACACTAACTTATGAAACAGATTGCCTTTTACTTGCTTTGATATACATGGTATTGTGAACTAAGGATATTTAACACTAGAACTGAAAAACATGAATACATTATAAAGGAACAGAGCATATAATCATAAATTTATATTACAGAATGATTACATGTATCCATCCAGATCTCATTATACATGATGTACATCTGCCTATCTATCCATGCATCTAGCTCTGTGCAATTTACAGCTTCATTACATTTGAGTCACAATCGTCATATTTCAAACTTGTAAAATACTTACCCTTTTTGAAGAGATTTCCATAGAAATAATAGGAACTGGCATCTAAAAAATAAGAAATATTTGCTTAGAAAAAAGAAGGTTTTTTTGATACGACCATAAATCAGGTAAAATAGTATTGGAATTTACTTATTACATTCAGCTTTGCTAGATACTTGGACTTTCTTTAAGAAAAATGTGAGGAAATTGTGGCTTTCATAAGTATTGCTTTAAAACAGTTTATTTGGAAACAAGCAACCAACACTTAATTCAGGATTATCAGAGCTAGAGGAACACTACAATTTCCCTGTCAAACATGACATTAGCTCTTGCCACCACTGAATGTCTTTTGTCCTGCTTGAGAGTGATAAGTGGAGTGTTCTTTATAACAAAACATTCATTGAAGATAAGACAAAAATAGCAGGAATTTCTTCTTTTACCATTGTCCTCTCTGCCCTCTGCTCAGATTTCTTGGAGCAATACATAGCCCTTCATTGTTCTATTGAAAACTATCTTTATCAAGAAGGGAAAATTCAGTGATTTCCCCCAAGTGAAAAGTCAATACTTACACTGCCAAAATTCAGGTACCAGATTTAAATGTCTAACTTTTGATATTAGATTTTCCCTATGGTTTGAAGCAGGTTAGCCTCCTGCTTTACTTGGCTAACATAACACGATGAGAATACACACTGGGAGAATTTAATTATGTTAACTTTGTCACATGCCAAGCACTGAGCTTTGGTGATAGTTTATTCTTTAGGAGAATGGAGTTCTGCCTCACCAGGACCCATGTTTGCCCACTAGAGAGACAGGTTAAGGAGGTTAACAGATGCAGACTCTTTCTGAGTGGACCTTTTCTATCTGGATCTCATTTAAATTTCTAATATTGTAGTAGGCACTCTTTATGTGTGCAGTCATACTTTTTTAATTGCTTAATTGGATATGAGGGAAAATTAAACAAAAGGCAGTAAGTTTCTAATTAAAAGTTGCACTACAATGTCCAAGTACATAAATAGAAAGGCAGTAATTGTGATTTGTTTCAACATGCTTTGCTACTTGGGACATAAGAAAAAGTTCATTTGAAAATGAAGGTTTCCTGTCATAAAATTGTTAGATACTTAGAAAATTTCTTGCACACAAATATTACATATTTGACTATCCTCAGATTTTTTTTTTTGGCATTTTAATTCTGCAGAAAATTCAAGACTTGTGTATATACTTCATATACAGCACAGTTCACCTTGAATACTTGCAGCTCTTCAAGAATCACTTCTTCCATTGATTCTGTTTCTTGATTGTAAATTGTTATGACTTTCAGCACAATACCATTATCTGGACACAAATTAAAAAAAAACAAAACAAAACAAAACAAAAAACTAAAGGTTATGATTGGTTGAATTTACATTTACATGACCTTCACATACCTGAAATGACTTCTTCAAATTGATAATGGATTGGAATTTATAAATATGAAAAAATAGTTGCATTGTGCTGTCATTAGTGAGACCTTACTCTTAGAAAATGAAATATGTGACAATTTGTCCCTGGCAACTAAGAGTCAACTTAGACACTTGTAAGACACAATTAATTGTATTTTTCAAACACTGGGTCATAACCCATTGTGAATACCAAAAGGATCACAGAGGACAATCATATTTCAGAAAAAGAAATGGCAGTAGGTGGAAGCCCAGTGCATTGAGACAAGCAAGTATAAAGTAGCTTTAATTATAGGATCTGAGTTTTCACACTATATAGGAAACTAATAACATCCTGAATTGCTGACAACAGCTCCATTCCCTCAGGCAAAAAAATACAAAAACCTTCAGGGCTTCATTGTGCAATTCTTACCCTTCTCTAATGAAACACTGAACTGCTGTTGAGCTGAAGATGTTACTCAAAGGGAGATGAATCAAAATATTAGATGCACATTCAAAAAGACTAAGGAACACTGGACTTAGATTTATCAACCCCTCTGTCTCCACAGCTCTTGCAGGAAAGTAAAACACACAAATAACATCTGGTCTTCCACCACTTTGGCTTTGCCTTGCTGGCTATTTATAGAAAAGCCTTGCTCTCCTTAATCTGAAATTCTGTCATCAACAATGGCAAATATCCCTTCCTTTCTTCTGTTACTTTCAGTCACCTTTGATTTACAGTGGACATATAAATCAGGGAAGCACTGGGGAAAATGTTCAGCAAAAAATCAAAGGGTGAAACAAAAAGAGGAACCATTAAACTGGGGTCATACACCATTTTTCAAAGAGAATATGTAATCAAAGGCAACAATTTTGTAGTAGTACAGTGAAAAGAATTTGTATTCTGAGCTCTGATTTTCATAAG
>WEIU01005620.1:0-18304 GCA_013389925.1 Aegithalos caudatus | reverse complement strand
AGCTCTGATTTTCATAAGCAAGTCCTTCTTCAAATCCTGCTGACAGACATGTGAAAGCTCTGATGTTCAGACTTTGCCTTTGATGAACCTTTCTAACCTGCACTGCTACCCTAAGGAAACTTGCTCAGCTGTAGGGTGCTGCTTACTTATGTTACACAACAGGTGTTGGACTGGGATTAAAAAAATGTATATCAACCCTTCCTAACATTATATTGCCCAAAGAAGCAGTGAGTTTTCTGATAGGAGCTTTGCCGGAGTAGTGATTGCAGATTTCATTTCAGAGTTTCTAAAACCCAAATTCTTTTGCTGGAATTTCATGTCACCTGAGATCAGACAGCTTGAGAACACTAGGCAGCTGTTGGAGGCCAATCCAGCACATCTCTAATGCACACTCTTAATCCATTTTGGATTCAACTTTGCTGAACAAAAGACTTGTGTACAAAAATATTTGATGCAGTCTCAATTAAAAATGCAAGGAGAAAATATGAAGTATGTAGGCACCACTGTAAAATCTGCTGTACAGAAATAAGTGACACATGATACGATGTTTTACAGACCACAGTTAAGTCCATTACCAAGACCATACTGAGGCTGTTAAAAACCTTAGAAAACAGCACTAATATAAATAGGACTTTGTTATTCCATGAACATGCTTCTTTTGAATGTTCTCAACACTGAAATGTACTTATCAGAGGAATTTCATTAGTAAAAAATAATTCACTGGAACTGCTTTCCTAGACAAAATGGTCAAAATGATTTGTGATACCACTCCTGTTGTTAAATTGATTAAATGTGAATGTAAGAATCCTTGGGTTTTTTCCAGACAGATTAGATGTGACTTAAGTCTTGTGCAGTTCCAGCCTTTCCTTTTGTTTTCTTAAGTTTTTCTATCTTTCAAATACCATTAGAGTATTTATTTTTTCTCTGCTTTCTTAGACTTAGTGTAGGTATATGTTATATTTTGCCTTTTTTCTGTATTGATCTTTTTATTCTGTTTGTTAGGAGGATGCTTAAAAATTCTTGTTAAACAAATTCTCTATATTTTAATGAAATGGCACAGAAAAAAAGACAAGAAAACTTGGCAGGAAACTTCTAGCAGGTTTTTTTTTGTTGTTGTTGTTTTTGCTTTTGTTTTTTTTTTTTTTAAATTGGGCATTTCCTCCTTCCTCCCTTAAGCTGTGTTGTAACCCAAATCTGGAAGCTAGAAGATTTTTTTAATGGTATCAGCTAGACTTGTTGTCTCCAGAACTGGGGAAAAGAAACCGTGGAATAAAGCCAATAACCTGATATTTTTGGAAATCATATCACCTTTGTTTCTCTCAAGTCTCCAAGTCTCAGCTCAGATACATGACAGTGTTCTGAAGTTTAAAAAACAAGGCTGGTTGTTCTACACTTTTTTTAATGGTTTTTCTTAAAAAGAAAAGAAATTAAAATGGAATACAATACTTCTTTCTCTTGCTAGCCTTTAAATGTTTCCCTACCATTACTTTTCCATATAATGTTATCAACACAATGAAGCTTATGTTTAGAAACACTAACATCCTCTGTAAGGTGAAGACTGGCACAGGCATGAAAAGAAAAGTTGCTAAAAAGAAATGTATTGATTTGCTTCATCATGGAGAAAAACCAAAACCAAAACCGAAACCAAAACCAAAACCAAAACCAAAACCAAAACCAAAACCAAAACCAAAACCAAAACCAAAACCAAAACCAACCCCAAACAAACAAAAAATCCAGAATGAATCCCCTCACCCAAACAAAACAACTTCATAAATGTAAAAATTCTTCCTTGCTTGCTGTATTTACCTGTGCCAATGAACAAAACATCATATTGCCCATCTTCAGCTTCAACTCTGTCCACTGCTATTTGTTTAAGATTGTACTTTCCATCTGTTTTAACTAGTATTGGTCTCTTATGAACAGGCCTGATGGGCTGATACATCAGTGGATGACTCCTGGCAAAATGGACAGCTTCATCAGGATAGTCTTTGGTGGTTGTGTACAGCCCACCGTTCACCTTGCTGGCACACTGCAAAAACACAGAACACAGATTATCCTCAGGAAATGCCCAAGAAATTATCAGAAAAGGGTCATGTTTTCAGGAATAAAGACAACTCTGCAGAAAAACAAGCATAGAAGAGCACAGCAAGAATTAGGACAATGAACTCCGTGTTTTATGCATGTGTGGATTATTAATCATGAGAAGAAAGGAAACGCTAAACAGTGCCTTGGCATTGTCGTGTTTAGAAAAAATGAGTTCACACCTCTAGGCATAGCAAGACAGAATCAATAGCAACAGTTTTAGACTTTGAGAAAAGCCATAATGGTTATGTCTTCCCCATATATTGAAGATGCAATCAAAATGGCCAGGGGCAGAGTAAGAAGGGCTCTACAATCCCAGTAGAGAAACAGCCAGGCAAAGTCAGCAGAACATCACTGCTTGAAATCAACCTCTACACTTACTATTTTTTTGATTGAAAAATATATTACCATAAGAAACTAAGCACACTTAAATATTATGCCATGAGCAACAGTAATTCTTGATTTCAGGCATTCTAACAGTATTATGCTTGATTCTAATTCCTGACTCTCGATGACAGTATTATATATCACAGTTTAGCTTCAAATACCAATGTTTGCACTGATCAATTTACCAGTTTGCAAAGCAAATAAACTTTATGTCAATGAGTGATTAAAAGAGGCTTACTCCTTCAGTCAAATGTGCAATTAGAGATAATTTAATGTGTTAAAGAGAGAAGTTAATTTTAGGATGCTTTGTGAACGAGATAGTGTTTTCCAACTGAACATAGATCCTACATTTCCAATTTGCTTCATGATGTCTAATTGAAACCATTTATGATCAAGCTGGAAATATCTCAGTAACCATTTACTTTTTCCAAATATTCATACAATAGTGTGGTTTTAAGAAGCATTTCAAGCAAAGCCACAGTAGCAGCCTTTCTCTATTTAAATTTTATTTTTCAATCTTTAAAATGAAATAAAATACTTCTTATGTTTACTGGAAACAGTAATTTGAAACTTGTGGTCAGCTGTAATTGACAATAACAAACTCCTGCACTTGTCAAGCAGGGCAATATTCGTTTCCACTTTTTGGGTTTAGCTACAGGAATGTATTTGTTCAGTGTTGACTTAAAAGTAATTGTCTAATCAACCTAGTGATGGAATTTTACCAGCTGTTTTCAATAAAAGGGACAGAGCTGGAGCATGAAGACAGGCTAAGCCTTGCTTCTCGTGCACTGCACAGAATATCAAGTGAATAGGCATTGTCAGCTTTCCTTTGCAAAGTTCTCGTCCTGGAGAGATTAAGTAAAAATAATCATTCACAGGCTTTTCATTTTAATTAAATAAAATCAATTAGTCTAGAAATGAAACAGTAGATGCAGCTGTCTCTGAAGTCTATCAACATGACTTTTGATGTAGCTAATGTCATTTCCAGAAGCAACACAGCCTAAACGAACTGAAAAATCCAGCAGAGATTATGGCAGAGGATTGCAGAATCTGTCAGAATTTATGACTTAACAGTGGCTTTCTGTTTATTTAGCTTTAAGCTCTACTCTCATTCCTCATAGACAAATTCTTTACTCATTCAATACCTAAGATAAATGAGTGCTGACTCTCAGAGATGCCCATTAGTAGGTTATTTTTTGTCTCGTCACTGTCACTCCTGTAATAGGAAAGGTAGTGGGATTTTGTTTATCAAACTTTAGTTTATCAACATGCTGCACATTGTTTGGAGTGTGAAGCCTAACACTTGACTACAGCCTGCTTCACACTTTCTCTTCATGCTACTGGATAAACATTGAAAATACCTCAAAACTGTACCCTAAATAAGTAGTTAAAAATTAATCAATTAATGCTCTGTTAGCTGGCAGAGCCATCTACTTCAGCCAATGATGTGCTCTACAACATATAAAGAAAATCACAATTAAATCTATTAGCACCCAAGAGAGACCTGATCATCAGCTATTTTTTTTCCCTGATATTGGGAAATTACTTGCACTCTTCTGCTTCTTTTTCTGTTTCTATGCCTTGCCTTTTTGGGGAGGTGACACTCTAGTCTGACCCAAACATGACCAAGGAAGAGAAGCAATGAAAACAAGTGGAACTTTGAGCAGCCTTCCTATAAATCATTGTCAACCTTGCTGAAGTGCTGGCTCTGTGTTCTCCTCTTCTTGCCAAAAAGACACCATTTAATCTTCAGTGCTAGGAGATATCAATGTAATAACTGCAGTCATTAATACTGAATTCATGCCTGTGTTTAATGCTAGTCCAAATAACATATGTGAGGTGTTCTACTGCCTGGAAAAAAAAATGAACACCACTTAAAGAGCTTGGATCGTATAATCTTTTCAAATTATGAAGCTATTCTGCCATCCATACATAGTACAGTCTTATTATTTGGTAAAACTGCAAAATGCATACATTTGCTATACAAAATATCTAACCGGAAACTGATAATTCCTTTGAATTCAACCATTTTTTCCTAAAATGTGATAATTTATTTACCTGTTTTTCTACCCTGACTCAATACTATTTATTTCAACTGATGTCAAACAAACAAACATAAATATTTGGTATTGATGTCAGCACTGCTAGAGAGGTAGCTCATTGGCCAAGATGGCCAAATCATATTCATAATGTTTAAATCCTTGATAATCTCTTTTTCTGGAGTATCTGCTTCTAAATTTTGGCTTATGTCTGTAACCCTAAGAGAAGTAGAGAGAAATAATTTTAAATTATGAATTTAAAATGAGAAAGGGCATGCATTTGAAATCATACTACAGGGAAAATAGCATTACTGGAATGGAGTAGACTGGCTAATAGGCCTTTCTAGCTCTCATTCAGGAGATTCAGTGATAAATGAATTGTATGCAATGCTTATTTCTGAAAATTATTGCTTTTAGCAAAAAAAAAAAAAAAAAGGTAATACTGATTCAGTTAGCAAAGGGAAAACCACCTTGAAAGGAATGTCCAGGAACTGTTTATTCCACCTTTAAGATTCCACCTTTAAGAGTGAGACCCTAGCCTAAGAGGAGATCAAGAGGTGAAGTGTGAAAACTGGGGGGGAATTTTGCCAAACTGTTAGAAATGTCTTTGTTCAGTTGGAAATCTGCCCGATGCTGACATGACAAGGAGTAGACCTTCCTGAGTGTAAACAAAAGCAGCTTTTCAGCATGTGACAATTGCCATGGCTGGATAGGTAATTGTAATCCCAAAAGGTACAGGACAAAATAGAAATTCTGGGTGTTGTGCTTCCCTGAGTTAGGCTGGCATTGCCTGCCTCCTCCTGGAGGCCGTGCTTGCTCTGTGAGGTGGTGTCAGGCCCTGCAGTGCAAAGGGAACCTTTGACCTGCACCAACAGGTGCCCTCCTCACCTCCTGACTGGGGATGTGAGTGCCTGGCACAGAAACTGCAGAAACACCTCAAAAGACACTGAAACAGGAAAAGTGCTTGAGGTGAAGATTACTTGTTATGTGCTTGAGAAAACAACAGAGGAATTCCTTGTGGAATTTAATTATTTGTTTCTTAAGTTGTGAGTTTGGGATTTCCTCCAGAAATCTAAGTACCAGACAGGAACAACTCTGTACATGACAGCACATCTATAGCTGCTGAATGCTTGCTACAGTAATTTCCATTTAATTTCATTTCCAAAGTACGTCTTGTTTCTTTCCAACAGTTAACAGCCATTGAAAAAAATCTTTCTAAAGAAACTGTGTGAAAATTAACAAAAATTATGAGTGATTTTTCTGAGTTTGTTTTTTTACAGTTTTGTTTTAATATTTTTATATTGTTTATAAAGGGTACAGAAGAAGAATGTTGATAAGCTCAGGAACTTGATTGAAGGATAGAAAAATATCACTCCGTGATGTCTGAAGGGAAATCAATGAGCTGTGAGGGTGCCAGATCATTGCTTTCAGAAAGAACCAATCTTGAGCAAAAGACTTTAAATGATGGAGAATTTTCTCCACTTCTACAAAAGCATTTATTCTGATTAGTTACTTGTATTAAAATATGTAGCATTTCTAGTCTGGTCATTGATCTAAATTACAGAAGTAATTAAATTTGATCGTTTTGGAAAATGAAGTAGAAAAAAGGAATGAGAACCACGGGACATTAAAACAGTGGATTCTCTTAACAGCCATTGTGTGGTTTTTTGTGGTTTTTTTTGGTTTGTTTTTTTTTTTTTTTTTTTTGGGGTGGGGAGCAGGGTGTTTGGTTGTTTCTTGTTTGTTTGTTTTGTTTTGTTCCTTTAACTCATGTTAAATGTCTTGGTTTCAGCACAATAAAGAAAGAAAGAGAAGGTCCTTTACAGGTACTGCATTTAATGATTATGAATGAAACTGAATTAGTCTGACCCATCTTCTAGATCTGCCTCTTTCTATCCATTTTACCTGAGGTCCTAATTTTGGGACCTTAGGACCTTTACACAATGTTGCTAAAATCATGTCCCAACAGGATTTTGAAAAATTTTATATACTTAGTCCCACTACTTTCCTTTGGAAAATGTATGGTTCTAGTACTTGATTAAACAAATTGCTGAGCCATTCCACACTTTTCCAGGAATATATGGAGTATCTAGATATTCAAAGAAGTATATCCTGGACTGCAAAGTCAGGAAGATTTTTACATCAGCAGCAGCCTGCTTTTTCTTCCCAAAATCATTTACATAGCAAAGCAGTGGAAAATAAACTATACTTACTGAACCAGGTCTAGGATAAGGTACTTTTCTTTCATAAAGAGCCCAGTGGTATTCAGGTCCTTCTTTATGAGCATATGGTCCATTGAAAGCTGCTCGGACACTTGCCATGTGGTAAACACATATAGCATATCCTCTAAATATATTGCTATGAAGTAAAATTCAAAAACATTATTAAAGCAGTATCTCACATTCAGTCCAGGTAATACTGGCATTATTATGCAATTAAAAAAAAGTCACATTTCAACAGCATTCAGGAAGAAAACACTGCTTATTCTTTCCTATATGCTTTTCTTCTAAGTACTGCATCCAATGTTCTTTAAAAGTCTTTAATTTGTTTATATTCATAATATTTTTCCAAGGAAGCTGTGTGTTGTTATGCCAAAATTATGGGGTGTACACAAGCTCTAAATTACTTGTTTAGAAACACAGAGAAAACAAAACACACTTTACTCAGGTCCTGTATGTCTTTGATTACTGACCTAAACAGTTAACGATCTTTCTTCTTTAACATTTTTCCTACTGCTTTTTTTTTCTTGGAAAGATGGGAACCAACCAGTGCTGACTAAAGTAAACAGCCCTATAATGAGTCCTTTTTGCATTGAGTGAGAATGTTGGGGTATTATTAGTTAGATCAGATCACTTTATGTGGAACAATCCAGATAAAAATTTCCATTTATTTTTAAATTTTATTTTATTTTGTTCCAGAAGAACAATTGGTTTTAGTTTTTTTTGTTTTGTTTTGTTTTGTTTTGTTTTGTTTTGTTTTTTGTTTGTTTTTTTTTTTTTTTTTTTTTTTTTTTTTTTTTAAAGAAACATCAGTACTCTCTACAAAAAAAAATACTTTTGGAGACAGCTGAAGGTGATCTAGAAAATTTAAATTTGGTGCCCAACTTTCTCTATTGACATTGAGAGTCAGCAGAAAATGCCAGCTGTCTGCAACCCTAGAGGAGCAGATCAGCCTTTTGTTATTAAAGAAAAAAAAAGATCAGGAAAAAGCAGCGAAAGCATAGGTGTTCTTTTCTACCAGTTACATCCTAAAGAGCAGGATTTCCAAGCTGGGAGTACTGTGTGCTTGCACCTGAGCTAGGCTGCTGTAAAAAAGGAAAAGAAGGCCACCAGCAACATTGCAGCTGTTTGCTTTAGGCTTCACTAAGAAGTTAGTAGGAATTTAAGCTGCTGTCTACTTAACCTTGAATTACAGTGGAGCTTTTAAAGGAAGACAGGTGGCTCTGAGATGCTGTTCTTATAAGCATGCAGAAGTGCATATACTTTGACATAGGAAACTGTCACGCTGAGAAACATTTAATTAATTTGTGATCTAGATATACTGAATAACAGAATGAGACTTCAAGCCCCTGAGGGTTATAGAGAAGTTTTTACATTAACAAGTAAGCCCTCTGTGAATAGAACTGAGATTAAACTGTTTACTATATATTTGCTAAGGGATATGTATCATACAGCTTCTATCTCTTTAATAGACTGTTCAAACATTCCTCTATTGCTGCAATTATTTCTTCTAGTTGTTTACCTTGTCGTGTTGAAGAGGCCAAATATCACTGGATTTTTGTTATCACGAGTTTGCAGCAAAAACACATCCTCTGTAAAATTTAAATGCAATGTCATTGTTAAAGACCTACTTTTCTGAGCCTGCCAAAAGAAAATTCATTGATTCTTTAAAGTATAATCCTATTTTACTCATTTATTCCATTTAATTTTATGCAGATTTAAAAACCAATCTTTAAAAACAGTGCAGTACATAAAGGAGTAACTGATTGTAAACTCCATATGATAGTGAACTTCATATGTGTAGAATTTCATATATGTTGGAAACAGAGCTAACCACCATTCCTTGGTAATGAATACAAGTGCAATATTTGACTGTAAGATGTGCTATGATAAAGGTATATGTTTTTATCATGGTTTCAAGTTTGTTGCTGTCTAGGATATTTACCTAATTCATCAAAATGTGTATCAATTCCATTTCTCCCAGGCACAGAACAAACTAGTCTGGTTTTGAGGAAAGTGGTCCATTTATTGACGAGCATTCTCTGGCCTCCCATGTCATTCTGTGTAGAGAGAAACAAATGCCAATGGAAGTATGAATGAGTAAGTCTAGAAGCACAAACATCTCTGATGAATTAGCTGTTCATTATATCTTCTAATGTCAAAAGAATCCATTTACAAACCACATGTCTCTTACTAGAATTATTTCTCTGGAATCAGTTTTCAAGTAGGATTGCGCTGATCAAGTCCAGGTCTCATTAGGATCTGCGGTTTCATAAGAATTTTTTAATTCTGTACCATGTCCCTGGATAGTTTTAGCTATACAGCTGTTGTAAAGGTTTTTTTACTGCTTATTTTTGCACACTAGATATACTGAGTACATTACTGAAGTTTATCTCTGTTTTAAGAGCTCAGTGTGGGGTTAGCTCAATGTATCTGGAAGCTGAAGCCCTGAATCTATCTACAGACCTGGTGCAGCTGGGGCAAGTCTGAGGCAATTATTTACATGGTTTTCTAACAATTTCAATAATTTTAAATAACACCTGCCTCTCTATGGCTGTCTCACCTTTTTCTTGCACTTGCAACAGTCGAGGCTTTCAAGAAAAGGGAACATTTAGTACTACTTTCTTTGGGTAGCATCCTCAATCTGTGGCCTTATATTCAAGACCTGTGTAACTGCTTGTTAGGCTCTGCAATAAGCTTGTAAAACTCTTCTCACAGAGATTTGTTTACCTCAGAAAAGTAGAAATATGCAGAGTAGATACCTCTGTGTTACAAAACCTGTTACAGCTCAGATGAAAATGTAAAATCTGGAGGAAAAAGGCTTGTTCTTGAATCACCAGCTAGCTATTTTTTGCATTCACTAATTATTAGTTATAAAATATAGGTGTGAGGTTAATGGTCAGATAAGTTTTGGAGAAGTGAAAGAGAAAGGTCAGTGGGATTTTGGTTTAACACATGGCAAGAGATAAGACTTACAAGTGGATATATTGCAGAGTAGAGGGAACTATTAAAATAATCTATCCAGGCATATATTCAGAACATAAGCCAAAGAATTCCAGCTTGGATCTTGATGCAGGTTGGAATCCAGAAATCCAAGTGGCTTTGTGAACATTAATGTCTGAGCTTGCAATTCGGTACTTTGCATACATCAGATGTTTTTAAGTTATATATGAGTACCTTAGAAAGTTTGAGGGGCAGTATACTGGTGAGCATACATGACAAATACTACTTATTGAGGTGACAGAAAATAAGTAACTTGTATCTTGCTCTTTGCTCAATAGGAACATAGTTTAGGAATCCCCTAAACTGTATCCCCTGCAGTTAGGAGAGGGAATACAAACTATTTTGAAACAAAATTAGATATTAAGAAATAACCTCCTCTTTCTTTCCTTTAATCAAGCTGATGTAGTCCCAGTGGGAAAATGGGAGAGCTCCTCTCATCAGCCTTACAGTAGTTAGTTATTAGAAGAGGAAGGCACAGAAAATTCATCAGTGTTTAGAGAGCACCAACATGGGCAGCTGGGATATCATATGTTAACAGTGCTCATCTCCAGCAACTGCCCAATTCCTGTGTGTGGGTCCAGGAAGCCAAAAAGAGATGAGATCAACACACCAGGAGGATGGCCTGAGTGGGAAATGGATAATCGAACAGAGCAGTGAAGGGAAGCAATGACTTTCCTCATGATCTTTCTGCTCCTTCTGGTAAAACTTAAATATGCTGGATAATTCATCATTTGTTCTAGTTTCTTAACTGCACAATCAGAGAAAGGATCTTACCGCACATACACGTCCCACTCTGGAATATATGGCATGAGTGCTTGTCTCAGCTTCCAAAGCTTTTTCAGTAAAGAAGAAATATACTTTGTTGTCATCATGGTCTTCATTGTCAGGAATCATGTATGAGCCCACGAATTTTGGTTCTTTAAAAAAAGAAAAAAAAACTGGAATTGAGTCCAGTTACTAAAATATTGCCTGAGTTTTTTCAAGCATTGAAACCAGTTGATAGCAACCAAAAAATAAAACTAGAGGTAAGAGCTCTGCCAGTCAGAGAACTATCTAAGAGCAATTGGCAGATAGAAATAGTTTTAAAAAAAAGAAAAAAAAAGTTGATATAAAGTGGATACCTATAGACTACAGAATATGTAGAATAGATTAATGTTGAAGCATTTTTAAACCTCCAATTTACAAATTAATATTCCTTTGCATTTTTACAAAACACAGCTTTCCAGTCTTATTCTCTGTGCTTTATATATTTCAATTCGAACTAGGCCGAAACCTGATGCCGACATTTGCACAGCAATCTCTGATCCCATGCAAACCAGAATTTGCCCAGTCATCTGGAACCCCTCCTGGGTTTAGCTCCTGGTTTTAGCTCCTGGGTTTAGCTCCTGGTTTTGGCTCCTTCCCCCCCCACCTTTCAGCAGGCGCTCGTTGTCGGGCTCCGTGCGGAGATGGGCCGCGCGGTTCATGGAGCGGAACAGGGCAGCGTCTCTCCCCCAGTAGTCGCTGTAGAGACCGGTAAAAAGTTCACCACCTGCAGACCAGACACCAAAAAAAACCCTAAAATGAATGTACCAAACATTATTTGGTAATGCTTTACAAATTAATTTTGTTTCATGCCATAGGAACCACATTATAAATATGGTGTATGCTAATTATTAGACTGAGGGATTTTTCAGCCAGCCTACCGGAACTGGTCCACTTTGCCTGGAATAACGACAGTTTGGGAATAACTTGCTGGCTTAGGTGATTCTGTGTTCAGGGGAGACAAAAAAAGGGACTAATTTTCCCTGGTCCAACAATAGCTTGTTTTCATAACATTGAAATATTTACTAGCATAAGGACAGAAGCTGAGATTTCATCAATCCTCCACAACTGGTGATTAATAGTTCCTGAAAAATTAATGAAAAAAGAAATTTGGTCTCATTTTCAAAGGATTTAGATGGTATTCACAAATTAGGACAGCATCAGAAAATTTAGAAATAATACACTGAATAACAGACACTGTTGAAAAATCAGTATGTGTATAGGTACAATATAATAAATTCAAAATTCAAGCCTATCTCTGACCCATCTAAAATTGTGATATTATATATGTTTTACCTTGGTAAAATGCCATCCATAATTCAACCTTTCCGTTTTGTATGGACACTATTCCTCTTAACTGACCAAGCATTAACAATATTTCATATCCTTGTGGACTTGGATTAGAAATTTTTCAGACCCAATTTAAGAAGCAGGCAGCTATTGTCACTAGGTGGCATCCTTATGCTACAAAATGACACAAAAGGAATTAAACTGCACAAGCAGAGGGAAATAAATTATTTCCAGTTGAAGGCTAATCTGAGTGGAGGCTTCAGTGACACAGCTTCCTGCGCCCTAATCAAAATAAACATGACTGATACATTCAAAGAATGCTTTCTGTCATTTATGAAAGATTATAGCAGAAAGCAAGAATTTTGTTTGCAGGTCTCCCTCAAAGTGTGAATTTTGTTTCTTTTAAGAGAGACATATGAATTGAAGGGTGGCATAATTGTGAATGATTATTCTGAAAAGTGAATAGTTTGGCAGCTGGGGCTGGTTCCGACAACTCTGCTGAGCCAGAGCTGAGCAGAGTTTTGCTTTAGTCTTCATCATATACAGAATGGTTATTGCCCTGGAAAATACATGGTCAAGATTTAGTGTAAATATTGGCAAGGGAAGTAAAAATAAATATAAATTACAGCATCTGTAGAAGTTGAGGTTGCCCAAAACTAATAGAGAACTTTATTTTTTAAACAGCACAGAGCTGCCTAAACTGTAGAATTTTCCAGTGTCTTTATAATTTTATTTGTTTCAAACAATCTTCACAACCCTAATTAATGAGTTACATTAGTCATATATCTGCCTTTGGGAATTCTATTGGAAATAATATATTAGACTGGCTGGTATAGCTTTAATTTTGGTGATGTGTCATGCAAAATAGGACATTTTATCTTTTCAGAACTGTAATGAATCTTGAAAATGCATCAGTGCAGGGTAAATGATTCATCACATATTGCCAATGATCAGGATTGACATCTGTGAGTCCAGATGTTCCAAAGTTTGCATATAAAGTCTATTCCTTCTGTTTGACAAAATTATAAAATCATGTTATAAATAATTAACCTGCTGGTATGTCATTCTACCATATATTTTACAGGTATAGAATTTAAATCTGATTTTTACACTGAGCTGTTACTAAACTAAATGAAAGCATCATGTGTGACAGCCAGTCACTTCACCTAAGAACAACAATGGGACAGTACTGGCAAATGTGACTGTCAAATATCTCAGCACAAACATTCAACATAATTCCAATATATTTTGCACTTTTGACACTAAAAGGATCTTCTCCCAAGCTTTTCAACAGTCTTTTGTATAAATGTAAGTTACAAATTTTGAACTCTGCTAGGTTTTTATAGGTGCTGACCAATTCTAGGTTTAGAGATAACATGAGATTGAGGCTTGAAAAATTTTGGAAAGATTTTTACTTTTTTCTCCTCCTTTGCAAAACTATCATCAAATATCAGTGATAGTCTTGGTTGAAGGGTTTCCTACTGCTGCACATCACAATGATTAACCTCTACCTTCCAGTGAAAATCAACTTCAGAGACCGGCACTACTCCTCCCCTCTTCCAGTCTAACCTCAGTTTCACATTAAATTGCTAAAATTTAAGTTTTGTTAATCAGGTTAACAGTCTGGGTAATCATGTTCTAAAATTAATAAGAAGTTTCTTCTTTCCTTATTTAAGCATACAAAAACCTCCCTTGGACCTCAAAGACCAGTTTAACTCAAGTGATAAACACATAATTATTTCATCTTTTACCTGACATCTCTTCAAGCTAACAAACACATCAAAATTCAACAATGACCATTGCAAAATACCTTTATTTTGCCTTTCATTCAATGCAAAATATTAACAAATTAAAATACAATTTTTTTCTTCAAAACCCTTCAAAATTCCTTCAAAACGATAACCTCAAAGCAAAACAGATTGAAGCATTTAAATTAAATTACTCATACAAAATGTTTCTATAAATAGACTGCTACCACCTTAAAGATGGCATGTTTTGTGTACCTGCATCAAATTGGAAGGTAAAGCAAACACAAGCTATTATTCATCAGTAGTCTTTTCTGTGTAAAATGGAAAATTTATTTTATTAATAAAGCATTAGAATGTAATTAGTAGAACATAAACTGCACCTTTCATGCATTTGTTTAAATGTCAGTCAGTTATTAATCATATGACAATTAAAATTAGAGAACTAGTTCACATTTTAGAAAATTATACTTTTGGCAGTATGAAAACAACAAATTTAAAAAAATTGTTTTTACTGGTAAATTAATACCTCTGTATATTTGCATTTTCTGTGTCAGGTTTTTTTTTTTGTTTTTTTTTTTTTTTTTTTTTTTTTTTTTTTTTTTTTTTTTTTTTTTTTTTTTTTTTTTTTTTTTTGTTTTGTTTTGTTTTGTTTTGTTTTGTTTTGTTTTGGGACAAAATGTATTTTTTGTCTAGATTAAAAGAAAAGACACAAATACCTAAATTTTAAAACAGCAAAAGCAGAAAATACTTTTGGGATGGATTCCCTGGATATTAACCTATTCAGATGTAATTTAGGATTTTCACCACTTGCATCTGATATATATTGCCGTAAGAGTACATGGACATAAACTAATTCCTCAGCTGGTGTGGTCTAAGTTAATCAGTGTGCAAGATCTGGTATCAAAAATAGTTTTGGCTATTGAAAGCAGATGGGGGAGTTCATTAGGAATAAAAGTCCAAAAGCTTTATATACCATTGAGCTAAACATAAACATTTTATTCAGCCTGTCTGCCATCCAGCTTCCATTCTCTTTCCTGATGCTGGTAATAAATTAACTGGCTGTTCATATACTGAGGAATTCACCACAAACTACTTCACTAGTGGCTTAGATAAACTACAATAATGCTTACAATAGCACAGATATTTCATTTTAAAGCCAAGTCACGAACTGTTTTCCCTGAGTGGGTATTTTAACTCTTGTGTTAAAATACATCAAGAGATGTGGAACAAGAGATTATCTTTCCTTCTAAATTAATTCAGCTAAATCTGCTCCTGATTGGTTATGGTGCAAATGGTCTTTCACGATCAAGATTTTAAAAGCTTTTAAAACCTTACGAGAGGTATGTAAAGTTTTCTTGTTAGCCTGATCCCCCCTGTTAGTCAATGGCCACACTGGTGTAGGTGCTGTGTTAATGTGAGGGGCAGAGGTGGGAGCAGGCTTGGTGGAATACTTTCCTTAGGAGGAAAACGGTACTGGGGTGTGCTTTGCTAACAGGTTTACAGAAAACATTGTCAAGGACATGCACATTGGCTTGTGCAATGCTGAACCTGCATCAGAGAGTGCAGACAACTCAGGGATGCAGCCTCCAAGATCATGCTGACTTCACACCATGAGCACATTTCACTTTCTAAGAAAATTGAAGTGCATGATGAAGAATTAAACCTCTAAGCATTGGTGGAAGGACTGGAAGACCAGTCCAGGAGGGAGGATGGTGTAGTTTGCATTTCCTGTCACAGGGTAATGTCCATCATTATTTGAACTCAGTGCTTGTCTGAATGAAGGAGCATCCCTTCCTCCTCAATATGTTTGGCATTAGAAGTCTGATTCTTAAATGTCAATTAAAAATTATTATTCAATGTGTTTTCATCTAGGTCTTCCAGCCTTTTCAACTGGCTACCTGCAGAGATAGAGGACATTTACATCCTGGAGTCTAACATGCAGGATTTTATTCTGTGAACTGTGTGTCACTGGGTAGTAGATGTTGGTAGAATAAAATAGAATAAGTGGAAATTCAAACTTCCTCAATATATTCTTCCTAAGAGTCGGAAGCATTTAACTCCAATAGTTAAAAATATGAAAAATATGAAAAAAAATAAACAAAAAAACTTAGAAGAATTTTCTTATGCTTTTAAAATATCATTGCATGATAACTTGAAATTATAGAATTTCCTAATGGATGGCTAGAAAAACAGCCTCTAAATACTTTGCTAGTTTTGATGAAGAGGTGAAAGTTAGTCTGTTTGTATCAATGATCTGATGAAAATACTATTTTCTCCTGTTAATCTTACTAAATTACAGAATTTTTAGTTTTATCAGATTGATTTTATAAGTGTTTGTCAATTGACCACCAAGACTCTAATCAGCCTTTATTAGGGAAAGGTTTATCTAATTATTTTCCCCTTCAGATAAAAATATGAGGATCCAAAGGACCTCCCATAATTCAGGCAAACTTAAAGCTCAGTAGGACAATCTGGCTTCCATTTAAGTAATAAAAATTCACATTGATTTCACAGTAGGAACATGATCAGGTTAATTTATTTATTTAGTTCTATCTGAGGAAAGGTTGAGAAGGACCTCAAGATTAGACCATGGCTGCAGGCCTAAAGCAATTCCATGAGTCTTTGTTCCTAGGCTAAGCTGAGACTGGAATTTGTCAAAAATTGTAGAAAAAATTTAGAAATAAGGGTGGCATAAAAGTGTGACAATCTGTGCTTCACGGATTTTGGAGGGTCAGGGGAAATGCAGTACATTTTTCTGATTCTTCTATGACTTCTTAACCCACTAACTCTTCAGAATTAGAGCTCTAATTTACTCTTTTTTTCAATGAAAATGAAGAATATTTTGATGAATTGCTGCAATGTGAAAGATTTGTCATTACTTGCTGAAGATTCTTCTTTTAATTGATTTGTTAATGTAATGGAGCGAATAAACCTAGCATGTAAAAATATAACTTTCACTCAGGACCAATACTTCATCTCCACCATGAATGAGCCATATCCTTGTAGTTAATCATCAGAGCATTTAATTGTCTGATTTTAAGATTCAGAGACAAATGTAAATATCAAAAAGGCTCTAAAATCCTACTTTTTATCCGTGAAAAATAGAAAATTTATTTAATATTTAGCCTCTTTGTTTATCTCTTTCTTTTAATCTTTATCTCTTTTGAATGCTCAGTTTTTGTTTATGTTTCTTAAACCCAGAAATCATTGTGCTACTCCCTAACTCCATCTAGCTTTTACCTTTTACCTGCTGTTTCAGGCTATTTTTAGTCAATGTACAGTTAGTAAATAGTGCCAAGACTGTNTACAGAAAGAAAAAAAAAAAAAAAAAAAAAAAAAAAAAAAAAATTCAAAAGTGGTAATTTATATAACCAATAAAGCTTGATATGAAAACTGTTAAATTCACATTTTTACAGGGTGCTTGTTGCTCAGATTCATCTCAGTAGATGAAAACAAAAGTGGTGTAAATGACTAAGCCAGTCATGCTTCTTTGCTTTTAAGGAAAGCAGGAAGTGATTATTTCCATAATTACACAACAATCAATTACTTTCAGGATGGCACATGTCATTCAACATTTCACTTCAGTGAGACACCCTTGCTGTAGTTAATGCTGCCTGGAATGTAATATTAATGTGGGCAGCACCATGAGGATTAAGTCTGACATGTGGAAGATTGCAAAGGAAGGCNATTGCAAAGGAAGGCTGACAACACTTTGGTGTGCTGAAGAAAGAGACTCAGAATGACAGTTTGACAGGACTGTGAGGCTTGTGACATAAAGATCATTACCAATTAAGATGGAGGTGAAGGAAGAACTGGGGTCAAAAGGGCACCTGCCTCGTCCTCTCTCAAATTTGTGCGATTCCAGTTGAAACAGATGATCCTTAAAAAAAATAAAAGACAGAGAACACCATAAACCCTACAGGAAAGAAACACAGTCCTTAGAGACAAGCTTTAACTTTGCTGTACCTTGTAGAGGATTGACTTCATTAGGGAGAAAACACAATTATGGTTGCTCACTGATGTACTAGTAAAAAATTCTCTGGGTTTCTACAAATCACCTTGGCATGTGCTCTGCTCAAAAAGAATCAGAAAAATATGCACTAAAGTTGCACTTATTTCATTTCTGTGGGAGTAGGGAGGAAAAATTCCTCTATCTTTTCTCCAAACTATCTAAACATTAAATAGATATCTCACCATGGAATGTGTTTTCCCCCTTTAAACAATTTTTCCCCAGTAGTTTTTAAATATATCAGTGTGTGTTATCTTCTCTTCATAGCTTTGAGATGTTTATATATCTTCTTCATAGAAGTATGTTTAGGAATGAATCCCCAGTTATGGTTTTCAGAGCAGATGTGATTTCTTCAGTGGATTTAACAGAATATCAGTATAAAAAAAATATTGGCAACTTGGTTTAATTTGTCTGTATAAGGCTATAAAGACCGAGAAAGAATTTACAATTTAAATTTTAATTTTCAGTGGTACGTTTGTCTCAGCTTTCACAGAAAAGCCCGTTAATGTCTGATTAAAATATCAAGTGAGAGCACAATATTTTTAATTTAGATACTAACAGAACAGCATGCCACAAAACACAGAGATGGGGGAGAATAAAAGGGCAAATAGATAGAAAGCTATGAAAGCTTGATAAAAAATATGCCACACAACCTTCAAATGTGTGACTAGCAAATATTTTGATAATTTAGTAGTTCCAGTTCTATGTAAAATTTTACTCAAA
>WEIU01005618.1:391-13992 GCA_013389925.1 Aegithalos caudatus | reverse complement strand
ATAATAGATTTATATTTTATTAAAGTTTTGTTTTGGGTAGGTTTTAAATTATCCTAGATTTTGTTAAAATATGCTTACCTAATTTGCAAAGTTTAGTTGTTTTTTCTTAGAAATAAGACGGCTTCGACTGAGACAACTGTGATGAAAAACTGAAAAGCTTGTTTGTAGATAAAAGAAGATACGATCTTTACATCGTAATTGTTATTGATTATAAGCTGTTTTAGTGGGGTTTTTGTGTTTTCTCTTAAGGTCATAAGTGCATAATAGTTTAAGAAAGTGTTATTTCAATACTTTAAGATTACTAGTGCTGATATATTTATTACATGATGTGAATTTATCAATTTTCTATATTTATGGTTGACTTCTTATATGCTTTATCATCTTTTTCTAATTATCTAAAAGACACGTCGCTTCAACATCCTTCCTTTTGTTGTCCAGGTGCTTAAGCATCTCATGATTATTGTTAATAACTTTATTTTATAATGTATTAAGGGACATTACTCCGATTTAGAGCTTGAGTCCTGGCCAGACTCTTGACTCTATATGGAAGGATGCTTTGCCAACAAACCCAGATGTTTTCTGCACCAAAAACTAGATAAAAGTTACTTTGACCTGGCGATTTGACCTTTTAAATATGACAGCTTGACTGATCTTTGGAGTGGACCTGAGACCCTTGCCCGGGAAAGGATATCCAGGTCCTCACTGGAAAGAGGTTTTTCCGATGTTTGCAAGCTCTGGGGGGGATGGCAAAATATTTTAGTAATTAACAATCATTCAACTTCATATGTGTTATTCTTTACAGTCATTAATCATGCATGTAATTTAAAATATTCTTAGTTGCTATATCCAATTTTTTTTCCTAATTGTTTTCAGGTTTAATATGAGTTATGCATTTTTCACCAAGGTACACTTTCTCTGTTAACCTGGGGCAAAGAGCTTGCTTGTGTTTCTACAGATATAAAACCCAGGTTGATTCCAACAAAGACTGTGAAGAACAGATCAAGCACAGAAACATGCTGACAACTCCAAGAAAAGTGAAGCAAGCACACAAATGTGAACTGCACAAAGACTGATGACATCTGTCTTGTGTGCAGAGACGGTCAAAGCAGTCTTCGTGGGTGGTGCTGAAATGGGGGAGCGGAAAGAACTCCACAACTAATGATAGTTGTTAGAGCAGTATGTATTTATTCAACGTCGAGATGCGTGGGGAATAATTTCACCAAAGACACACATACCCACCCGGGATTCTTCCCCTTATTATTCCCTGAGGTTTTACATATGCATAGTATGCATCATACATATTCATTCCCTGACCCCACCCATCCTCGTCTCGTATGGTAATTAATTTCACGTCCTTCTGGGCATGCTCAGTCCATTGTGGTGGTCTCTGGGGGTCTTCAAGGATGAAGTAGATGGGAGTCTTCTTCATGAACTCTTCACCTTTATCTTTCTTGTGTGTACTTCTGTTCCTCTTTGGCACTTTCCCAAGGAGACATTCAATTTATGCTGGCTAAGAGTTCATGTTCTTCTCTTTATCTGCATTCTTGGCCTTGTTATCCTGGGTTATATAGGTTAGTCCTTTTTACNAAATTTGGAAGGAAACCTCCAAAGGGGGTTCCTCCAGAAAGCAAATCTAAACAGCCTCTCTCCTAGCCGGTCCGGGAAAAACTTCCTGGGAGAAAAGTGGAAAAAACTATTTATTTAGCAAACAAAATACTCACAAGTACAGAGAATGAATAATATGAAGCAATAAAACCTCTCGCCACTCCAAAGTGAGATAGTAAACTAAGGAAGTCTTTGCCGTGGGTATAGTTCAGTTCTCGTAGTTTTTTATCTGTCCCAGTCCCTCCGGAAGTCCAGGCCCCCATAGGGGGGCAGGTGTTTTTGGTGCTCTTTTGGGTTTTCAGTTCAGAACAGATTTAAACAGTTTTAAGAAAATAATAATAATAATAATAAAACAGTCTAGGGAACTTCTCTGCCTCAGCTAGCTAAAACTAGAACAGAGTAAGTTGCACCTGTATCCACCAGAAAATCAACTTGTTCATTCCCCAATGTCAGGGTAACCAGGGGGTCAGCTGTGTAGGACCTCCTCAGTCTCCTTCGTGCTTCGTCTAATTCTAAAAGTCTTACAGTTTTGTTAGGCGTGTGCCCATTTTTTATTGGGCAGTCGTGCTGCCAGTGGCCCACTTGTTTACAATTTGCACACTGGTTTTTACCCAGGTACTGGCTGTGAAGACTGCCCCTCCCAGGAGTTTCATGGGAACTGCTTCTCCTTGGGATGCTGCTATAACAGCCCCTCCCCGGGGTTTCAGGATGACTGCCTTCCCCTGAGGCCTCTTGAGGACTGTTAGGTTTCCTTTTTCTTCTCTTTGGCTCCTTATAGCTGCTATGAATTTTGCATCTCTAATGTCCTCTCTGTTGCTGTAAACTTTACAGGCTATATCCAGCAAATGGTTTATATTTCTAGAATCCTCCCCTTCCAATTTTTGAAGTTTTATTCTAATGTCTAGACAGGATTGCCACCTTAAATGTTGTTAAGAGTAATGCATTCCCTTCTCTTTCAGGGTCCAGATTAGTATATTTCCTGTCCACATCTAAGAGTCACTGATAAAAGTCAGAAGGGGGTTCATCCTTTCCTTAAATTACTTGATATAGCCTAGATATATTTATAGCTTTTGGGATGCCATGCTTTATGCCAAACACAACCATTCTCTGGTATCGAGTCAATAGCTCCCTGTGCCCTGAGTTATTTGGGTCCCACTGCAGATCACTTTAAGGAAAATGCTGATCTAAGGTTCCCAGCTGAGCACTCTGAGTATGGAGTCTCTCAGACTCCTCTTTGGCTTTTGCAAACACCATAACTCTCTCCCCATGGGTTATCAGAGAATCCAATGCTACATGAAGCTCTAACCAGTCTGGGTCCTGCATTCTAATAATAGTTTCAAAAATTTTAGCTACTTTCTCAGGATCTTCCCTGTATGATCCTGAGAGTTCTTTCCAGGATCTTAAATCTGCTACTGAAAACAGTACCTTAATGGTAACTGGTCCTTCTGCCCTGGCAGCTTGCTGGCATGGGGCTTGAATTACCCCCCCTTTCCTCATTCCTGCCTTTTATTCCATTTCGGGTTCTACCTTCTGCCGGACTCAAAGTCCCTTCACCTTCAATGTCCCCACTTGTTCCCTCTACATCCTGTGCTGCGGGAGGCTCCCCAGCAATTTCCCCCCCTTTCCCTTCTTTCAGGGGATACTAAAAGTTTGACCTCTTCCTCTACGGGATCATGCTTTAGACACTTCTTTCCACTACAACATTCTACACAACTGTGGATGCTGACAGCCTGGTCAGAGAGGTGTTTTCAAGCATCAGACAGCAGCAGAGCCTGTGCGAGAGAATGTCAAATAACTTTCTCATACACTGGTCTGGTAGCTGTGAGAAAACTCATGAAAGAATTAAAACAATCCTGCACCTGGTGTTTTTGCACTTGTTGACTTGCAAGATGTTTACGAAGGGGTATTGTTTCTAGTTAGACAATGATAGTGAGGGGTGTTGATTGGGGGACCAATCATGTCCAGCTGTCTCAAACCAGTCTATAAAAGATGTGATTTCTAGTAAACTGGGAGATTTGCCTTCTGAGAAGACTTGGAGTCTATGTTGTTATTCAGCCGTCCCTAATACAATAGTGACACACAACCATATTCCAGAAATTTTTTTCTAGTATCTTTCTTTAAAGCCAGTATCATAGACTGCTTTGGCTCTCTTGGTAACAAACCATATTTCTTTGATAAATCTAGATTATTTTTCAATTCACAGAATAAATCTATGTAAGGTATTTCATTACACTTTTCCTTTTTTTGACAGTATAGCAATAGCTGCAGGATTGTATCAGTATCCAAACACCCACTACAAGGCCGCTTTTCCTTATCTAATAGATAACTCAGCCACCAGCAGTTGCAATATTCTATTAACTGTTTATGGGTTAAAGGGTAACCTTTAAACTTTTTCCAGTTTTGCAAAATACAGCCCAAAGGTGAACTTCTGGGTATACCTCCTTCTCAAGTATGCAAAGATAACTTTAAACCCATATCAAACTAAGTAATCACTTAAACTTGGCACAAAGAGGGCTTTAGGCTCACAAATTCCAGTCACACACACACACAAGTCCCCAAAGGGATACTTATTAGCACATGCAGAGAAACAGCACACACACAATAATTCCACAGGTGTTCAAAACATGTTTCAACACTCAACAAGTTAGTTTTATCTCATGGGTGTCCCCATATAGATTTATGTGAAAAACACGGTTCACTTTCTTAGAAAAATTTGTAAGTTTAATAAAAATTAAAAATAGACAATTAGGAGACAGCAAATAAAGCAAATTCAGCTTCTTGGCTGAGGGTTCCCAGCCAGCAGCACACCTTACTCCTTTCAGATCATTTGTTTTAAGGATCAGTGTTACATATTCAACAGACCCTAATGCATTTTTCAAACATTCCTTTGAGTTCAGATGTTCTCTTGGTTTTAGTCCCCCTCCCAACTTGCCCCATTGCAGCAAATTAACATTTTTTTTAAGTTTGTGTTGGCACACTGTAGTCATCTTATGTCTTATTCTCCTGATACCAGGGGATCAATAAATTCTTTCTTGTAACTTTTGGTTCACCGCTATCTTGATCTAGCTAATTCAGGAATGCAGGATTATCCTCTCCTACCTTCTGGTAGGGGTTTGATTCAGTTTGGTCAACTGGTTTACTGGTTTTAAATGTTACAAAAAAGTCTTTACAACTCAAAAAGAAAATATACATTTGTCACATTTCTAAGCTGTTAATAATACAGTAAAACCTTCCCACATTATACATATAGCATTCATTTTAGTATTTGCGAAAAGCCAACTTTATAATATGCATTTATAACATTTACATGCCAGCAGAACACAAAGTAATACACACACACACAATTAGTGCACACACACACACACACAAACAAACCTCACAGTATACTTTCCCAAAAGTGTTTTGCAAGCTTTTGCAGGACTCAAACCTGCTTTTTTATAAGGCAAAACCCTTTGCAGGGCTTGAACTTGCCTTTTTCCACTAAAACTAACTGTTGTGCACAATGAATCACCATGTAATTGCATTTTAACCAGGAGCCCGAAACTCAAAATCACAATTCAACCCTATTTTGGTAGTTACTTAGTTATGTTTTATATGTATTAAATAGAGGATAGCCAATTACCCTGTCACTAGTGATTTCTTTTCATTTTCCAATTATACTTAAAACCTTATATTGATGCCAAAGTAATGACTTTATGAAAAAAACCACAAGAATCTTGTGTTGGACTCACCGGATTCCGGGGACTGAGAAGTCTTTCTGGAAAAACTATCTGTGCGCACTGGGGAGGTTCTCAGGATCCCGGAATCTGTGGAGCAGTCAATAGCATCCCGTTGCTTCATGGTTGCCAAATTGTGACCGAAAATCGGGAAGAATATAAAAACTGTCTAACACTATATTTGAAGTGATAGAGAATCAGGCATTACTTTATTTTCTGGCCAGGATGTGCCAAGGAAAATATTTCAAACACATACATCTGCAGGATTTTTCCCTAAATTATTTACAGTCAAAACCCCATAGAAATGTACTGTTTTGTTGGGGGTTGAGGTTTTTTTTTTTTCTTTCCTTTTTTCTTTACTTCTTACCAGTGGAATTTTTTGCCATTGTGTTGCTAAGAAGCACTGATGGCTGGGTGCTTCAGACTGGGAGGAGAGGGGAAACTCTCATTCAATCTGAGCCTTTGGAGGAGAGCAGTGTAGCTGTTTGCTTGGGGAAGAGCACTCACTCCTGCTACAGAAGTCCAGCTTGGCCCTGTTTCTTCTGCTGTGGGGTGAGCCTCTGCTCCTGGGAGCAGCCACTGAACTGGGACCTTGTGTCGAGCTAATCATGGGTTTTAAGATCTTAAAAGGCCAAGAGTATTTTCTGGTTATTACAAAAGGTGTTTATTATGTATATGCAGTAGTCTCAAGGCTGGAGTTCTAAGAATGTGGTCTTACTAAAGGTTACAATGCCTAAAGTCCCAATAAGGCAAGAAGCAACTTAACAAAGAATCCCAACCATGGGGAAAAACAGAGAGAGGGAAAACTGGCCCAGGGGAGAAGGCTGATCGACAAGGCGTTCAGATCATAGGGGAAAGCAGTCTGGCAAGAGGGTCCCAGCCACAAGGAAAAGTGGATTGGGAAAAGGATCCCGGCCACAGGGAAAGACAGATTCCCGGTCCCGAGAAGCATTCCCCACAGCAGCGGCCGAAGCAGCAAAGTCTAATGCTGTAGCGGCAGCAACCGAGTCAACAGCAACACCCCCATGCAGCAACAGTAGTAGAAACAGCATAAGCACCCCCCAAGTGATATAATACCTGACAAAGTCCTGACAATAGCTCTCTGGCAAGGTTCCCTGGTGTTATATATAAAATGTATAATTTGTATTTTATTGTACTATCCCTACAAACTGCAATGTATGTATATCATGATTCTAAGTAAAATCAAACCAGGCTCTCCCTGAGAGCTAAAACCACAGCATCCAGGATTGCCACAGAGGGGAATTGCCCTAAGGAGGAGAATACTCATCTTGATAACAGCCTAAACAAGACAAAGCCCAGGAAAGCAGCAACACACCCAAAACCTCGCTGCTATTGAAAACGTGATTCTGATCGGCACCCCTGATACCAGGAAATGTGAACAGAAGGTACCCAGCAACTCTATTTACATTCAATCCTGTCTCCGGGAAAACATCTACATATCTACAGCAGAGCTGATCAGGACATCCTGGTTGTCCCGAGATGTCATCATCGGACTGGCAGCAGGAGTAAGATATCATTGAACTTGAATGATCCACTCCTGTACAGCCATGAATATTCCCTCCAAAGCATCACCCTCTATTCTCCAATGTACAGGAACGCCATTCAAGAGATCCAGATGGACAATGAATATCAACAGAAAACAAACTTTTCAGCAATAAGCTGGGAGTTCCTCAGCCTCAGGGCTGAAAAGCTGTATAAAAACCAGCAGCCCGAACAGCAAATCATGAACTTGTGGAGGATCAGTGCAGGCGAGGCTGATCCCGGGTTCACCCAGGCCGACTCCTGGGCTTGGACCTGTTTTGGTGGTGGCAAATTTCAATTTGATTGTATTGGAAATTTAATAAATTCTTTATTAAATTTTATTCGTCTGATTTCATATATAACAGATGGTGACCCCGACGTGCTCAATTTTTGATTACTAGGACCCCTAGATCCCAATTTCCCCGTTCGGAAATTACCAGCGGTCCGGCGGAAAAAAGGCAAATCTAGCAGGGCCGATCAAAAATGAACCAAATTTACCAAATTTAACAAATGCCACAAACCAGCAGTGCCAAGGGACTAGTCCAAGGGGCTACTCGAAGGACTCAGGAGGCTTGGAGAGGCACTCCACCCACAGTAAATTAGTCTGAAAGCTCGTAGAAATCTCGTGCACGAAGAATCCGCACAAGAAAAAGAACTCATAAGTACTGTGCAGTTGGGCGGATGGTGGTGCCCATTGAATGAGACGTGATTTTGTCATGAAGCGATTGTGGACCCCACAGCCGCAGTTCCGTGCTCCCGCGAGGGAATCGGTCGGCCAAGGGGGAAGCGAGTGGAATTGAGTGAATGTGTGTGTGAGTGTGGGCCAGTATAAGAATGTGAAATATTGGTCATAAGTGGGCATCGGCTGTGAACAGACACTGAAAGGGGAGGGAACGTCTGGTGGGTTCAGGACTGGTAAACCCTTTTAGCTCCGGCTGAATTTTCTTTAGAGGGGGAGAACTCTGGGTAGACTACTCAAAAATAGAGAGCCCCGTTACCAGAAGAAACCCGCGGGTCGAGCCCCTGTTCGGCAAGTAGACTTTTAATTCGGCACACTCTTAACCCAGCATGGGTTTAAGGAAAAGTAAACTTCAGAAGAATTATCCGGAAGAAGAATTGCCAGAAATTCCTCGAAAGAGCCCTCTAGGTTGGTTAATAGAGCATTGGGAGGAGTGTCCTGTGAGAAAGAATAAATCCAAGGAAATCATGGTACATTTTCGCCTGAAAACCTGGGGAGGAAAGGAGATTCAGAAATTTTTATACTGGCCAATATTTAGTACATTTGAGAAATTGACTTGCGAAGCGTTAGTAGCATATGTCCTAAAGAAACCAGTAAAAGAAGAATTTGAGCTAGAATACGCCATGTTCCGGGAAAGAACGAAAACTCGGCTGTATCCCATTGAAACCCTGACCCCAACACCGACTCAGGTAGAGACATGGGACCCCTTTAACCATCTTCCCCCTCCATACCTGGTGCCTCCGCAGACTGAAGCCGCGGCTTAGCCTCAAGAGGCACAGCCGCCCGCGGCGCAGGTACCAATACCCCCCAACCTACTGCACCCCCACTCCTCCCGACTGACCTGATAACTCAGGCAGGAGCGCCAGCACAGCACGTGCATTCACTCGTAGATGACGTGGATCCCGAAGCCGCGGTTTCTGCAAAGAGCCCCCCCACCCCACAGAAACCAGATGCCCGATACAGATCCGACCCTTCCCGTACCCTCAGGGATATCGAACCTCCAAAAAGTGGCTCCATCCACTCCACCCAGGAGACCATGGCATAACGCTAAGAAAAATATAGAGGAGGATAGAGATATTGACGATGAGAAGCCCCACTTGTTCCCCTTAAGGGAGATACCCACGGCACCTAGAGTAATTGGATTTGTTCACGTTCCCCTAAATTCAGGAGATGTCAGAGCCTTCAAGGCGGTCATGGGTAAGCTCATGGACGATCCCCTTGGAGTAGCAGATAAATTGGATGAATTCCTGGGAACTAGCATATACACCTGTGATGACCCTAATGGCCATTCTCTGATCCTTGTTTAACAACGAGGAACGGGAAATGATCCGACAGGCAGCCATCCGGGAATGGGAACACAGGAACCCACAGGGAGACCCAGGTGACCAAAAATGGCCCAATCAAAGACCGAGCTGGAGTGGCCAGACAGAGGAAGGAAGGAGAAATATGATGGATTTAAGAAGCACAGTGTCTATTTGAGAGCTATCCCGCATGCTGCCCGGCATCGTAATAAAAATACACTTTCTAACTTGAGCTGTTAGAGAGTCTTTGTCCGTCATAGTTGGTTATCGATATTAGATCAATATCCATATTTTTTAATAAATCACTATGAAAATTGATATTACAAAAACCTACACATCATATCTATTATAGTAAAAGCTTCTATATCTATTAACGTAAAAGCTTCTATATCTACTAACGTAAAAGCTTCTATCTTATTCACATAAAAATTGTACCTACTCTATCTAGTACTGTGAGCAATGTTTTTGTTATGTCTAAAGCTGAGCTACCAGGCCTAAGGGCTCTGTGCTCTGTGCTAGCTGACTGATTCCTAAGGCACTTAGAGTCTACTTGCTTAAAACTAAAGTCTAAACCTCTACTTCATACTAACATGACTTAATATATTTTAATTTTTTTATGTGTGTATTATAAAGTTGGCTCTTTGCAAATATTAAGGTGTGTGCAATATGATTAATAACTTTGTTGTAAGGATATAAGTTTTTACTTCTGTTATTAGTGAAAATTAAGCATAGTGGTAGTAGTGGAATACAGTATGCTTGGACTGTCTGGTTGGGATAACATCCAGTAAACATATGGTGAGGACCCTGCTGCTGACATGCCAACTATCAACACCAACCATCTGTAGAAAGTATAGACCAAGGCCCAAGATGGAGGAGATAAAGAAGATACAGCCTAGAAACACGCATGCTCTAAAAAGGAGGGTCCAAGGAGGAGCCATGCTAAACTGTTCCTGGAATATGGAAACTAGTTTGTGGAAAAGAGCTAGAAAGGGTATTTGAAGAAAGCCTCTGAAATAGCAAATTGTGGATTTGGCTGAATGCCAAGTCACCCGGCCAGTCGTAACTTGCATTTTTCTATCTCCTAATTGTCTAATTATTTTTCTTTGTATTAAACCTATTTCTTAAAATGTATAAGTGAGCCTCGTTTTTCACAATTTTTCTAAAGGCTTTAATTAAACCCATGTATCTTTCTTTTCCCCTGGGGAACCCAGGGGAACATGCACCCCAACATCTCCCCCTCCTTGTTGGCCATGTAGACTCCCTTAATAGCTATTTTAATCATTTGTCAAATCCATTGGCGCAAACAAGGCACCACTATTATGATGACTAAAATATACAATCCCATCTCTAAGAGTTGTTTTGTCCATGATGTCAAACTCCTTCCATCAAATAGACTATCTAACCAAGTCCCATCATTAACTCCAATTTTCGATACACCTTCCTTAAGTTGCTGTATGCTTTTGTGGATAGTTCCTGAATGATCACACAAATTCAGACAACACATTCCCTCAAAATCCTCACAGCCATATCCCTGTGCTAATAAAAGAAAAAGTGCAGCCCTGTTTTAGAAGATGGCATGCCTGTCACTTAATGCAAGAGAAGTAAAATTGAACTCCATACTGAGTCAGCACCCTGAGACAGAGATCTGAAAGTTCTAGCTGACCCTACATATAGTAAATTGCATTTTAGAAGGCATTTATTGAATACCGAACACTGTGTCTGTTAACCTTCAGCATATTTTGAAAGAGCTACAACCATCTGGGGCCCCCCGGTAATAATGAAAAAGACTAACCTAAACACCCCAGGATAACAAGGCTAAGAATGCAGATAAAGAGGAGAACATGGACTTTTAGCCAGCATGAATGGAGTATCCCCTTGGAAAAGTGCCAAATAGGGCCAAAGCACACACATGAAAGATAAAGGTGAAGAGTTTGTGAAGAAGACTCCCATCTCCTTCATCCTTTGAAGACCCCCAGAGACCACCACAATGGACCAAGCATGCCCAGAAGGGCGTGGAATTAATTACTATACCAGGTAAGGATGGGCAGGGTCAGAGAATGAATATGTGTGAAGCAGACTGTGCAACGACATGCATATGTAAAACCTCAGAGAATAATAAGGGGGAAGACCCCGGGGGTGACTTTATGATGGTTGTATACCCAATCATCTGTTCTGTTTATGCTGGATATTGTGTTCTGTACCTTTAAGACTGGTTCCAAGAGTGAAGGGGGAGAAAGAAGAAGCGCGCAGTTTGTTTTCAGAAACTGTACTTCTGCTCCTGGACTGTGTTGTCTGCAGCACGGACAGACAGCATGTCAGAGATCTCCTTTGCTTTTAGTTAGTTTTTAGCTAGCTGAGGCAGACAAGTTCCCTGGACTGTTTTTCTTTTCCTTTTCTTGGGACTGTTTAAACCTGCTCTGGACTGAAAAACCCAGAAGAGCACCAGGACCTCACACCTGTGGCCCACCGGGGCCCAGGATGGCATTTTCCAGCACCAGAGAGACTGATAAGAGACTGAGCGAGCCAAGCTGCACCCACAGCAAGGACTTTCTCAATTTTGCCATCTCTCTTCAGAGTGGCGAGAGGTTTTGCTGTTTCATATTGTTCATTCTTTGTGCTTGTGGGTACTTTGTTAAATAAATAGTTTTCTCCACTTTTGTCTAAGAAGATTTTTTTCCCAGACTGATTGAAGGTAGGGCCATTTGGGTTTGCTTCCCGGAGGGACCCCATTAGGACGTTTCCTCCCGAATTTGCCCTAAACCAGAACAGTAACTTTGACCTAAGTTATATAGGCATCAGAAGTACATACTTACAGACTGATTTTTCAGAAGCATTTTGCTATCATTTAGATATCAGGATATGACTTGCAACCGCCAGTCACAACTACTAAAGTTATGGCAGTGCAAGTAGTAAACAATTTAACTGAGCCTCAATGGTAGATCAAACATTATCCAATTCATTAAATTGGATATAACTTGGGTTTGGACACTTAGGGATATCTATGTTGACTGCTTTGGTTTTAAAAGGATGTGCACACAGCATCTTTCAGGTTGATAGGAACAGCTAAACCTTACAAGGTAGATACCTGTGTAGTGGTTTGAGTGCCTCCTAGAATTATTTACTCTTTTTCTGCTGTGAGATAGTATTATGAGAAAAGCAAAGGAGGCTAAAAACTTAAAAGGGTATAAAGATAGGTTTATTAACAAAACTACAAGAGAGAAGATGCCTGCTGTCTTCTGCCAAGAAGAAAGCAAAGTCCCTCCACATGTTCAAGCTGTTGACCGAGTTCTGGCTGCCACAGAGTGCCAGCCCAATTTACAGCCAGAGCTACTAACACCTGAGAGATAAGAGGGGAGAGGGGTGCCACCATCTTTGTTCCTCCAGACATCATAGTCTGTAGAGGGTGCCATCTGGGGGGAGGGGTTACTTTGGCATTTTGAGTTTTTCTTTGTTCCCAGGGAGTCTGCAAGATTTCAGCAACTTTGTAAATAGTGACTATTACTATTATTTTTTACCTATTGCTCTTTTGGTTTTTTCAGCCCCTCTTATCAGGGAGTGTGAAACAGCAGGCTGGAACCAGAAGAAGAAATAAAATGTATTGACGTAATCTACGGGATGTCATACAGACAAGTCAGAGGTTAAAACCAAACAAAAGAGTCCCTGGAACATCAAAAACTCACAAGAATGTTTGAATAATGTATAAACTCATGAATATGTATGTACCCCAGTAATGTAACAGTTTATAGAAAACATTGCTTTAAGTTAACTATGTGTTCTTTGGCCAATCGCCAGAAACACCCCAGCACTGGATATTGTCCCTTTATCCTTTATTAAACTTCTAAAAATTCTAAAGAGTGGACTCTGTTTTTCACAGGAACTATTTTTTCTTCTGAGAGTCTGCTCAATGTGTTGTGCATCTTTGCCAAGTGTCCCACAGAGGATTTGTACCTGGAAAGGAAAAAATGTGCAATATGATAAGATGTGAATGGTCAGTGTTAAATATTTCAACTTGCCTTTCCATGGGGAAGTATTTAATTTTGAATGAAATAATTAACATGAAAAAGAAAATCCCCACAAAATAATTTTCCCCATCTCAGACTAATGTAATCAGATAAACTGTAATGTAATGTCCTGGTTTAGGTAAAATTTGGGAGGAAACCTCCGAAGGGGATTCCTCCAGAAAGCAAACCCAAATGGCCCCTCCCCCAGCCAGTCTGGTAAAAGAACTTCCTCGGAGAAAAGTGGAAAAAACTATTTATTTAACAAACAAAATACCCATCAAGCACAAAGAATGAACAATATGAAACAATAAAACCTCTCGCTGCTCTGAAGATAGATGGCAAAGCTGAGGAAGTCCTGGCTGTGGGTGTAGCTCAGCTCTCTTACTCTCTTATCAATCCCAGTCCCTCCAGAGGTCCAGGCCCTGGTGGGCTGCACGTACGATCCCTCAGTGCTCCTCTGGGTTTTTTCAGTCCAGAGAAGGTTTAAACAGTCCCAAGAAAAGGAAAAGAAACAGTCCAGGGAACTTCTCTGCTTCAGCTAGCTAAAACTAACTAGAAGCACAGGCAATCTCTGTCTCACCTCTTTCCATGCCTCAGACAAACACACAGTCAGGAGTAGAGAATGTGTGGGAGCCAAGCAGTTTTATCAAAACAAACTCCGTACTTCTTTCCCTGTTTCGCTCTCAGAATCAGTCTT
>WEIU01005616.1:1439596-1456029 GCA_013389925.1 Aegithalos caudatus | reverse complement strand
TTTTTTTAAATGAACATTAAAAAAATAAGTTCACTTTGGTATTTTTTCCTGTTGGAAGACTAAAATCCTTGCTAGTAAGAAGAATCCAGGAGTACTGTTCAGGTGGAGATTCAGAATAGTTGATATATATATGTTTTTGTTGTGCCACTCTACAACTGAATCCCATCACCTGCCCCTCAGTGTCACTGGGAATCCATCACTCCCAGTAGTTCCAAAAGCTAATGATTCATGTGTCCTCACTGTCTCATGACCAGACACAGCTGGTATCTAATACAGGAACCACTCCTCTCTCTCATCCTCTTTCCCTATAGGACAATGACTCATGAAACCACAAAGAAGCAGCACAAGGCAACAAAATTTGCAAGTACCACTGACATGACATTTCCTATCCATGAATATGACTTTTCTCCACCGCTGGAATAAAATTCTGGTACTAAAATTTTTCCCTGTCTCTCTCAGGCACTTTTTACTGTCATATGCCCATGTACCAAGCAAATTCAAGCAATCACCTCATCCTCAAGTTCCAGCACTTTCTCTCTGTATTCTTCCAGCTCCTGGCTGGTCAGTGAAATCACTTCTTGCAACTCTTTTTCCAGCATCAACTTACTACTGCTCACAGCTCGCAGTTCTGTCTTCAGAGCTTGAATCTTCTCCTAAAGACAAAGGGGTCACACATGATTAGTGCATCACCCATCTTCAGGAGTCACTTCTGCTTTGGTTAAAAGCCTGCTTCTCTAGCAAATATGAAATGAGGTGCTAGTGTTTAAAAGTCTTGCTCAGAGCTTTTCACCTTTGCATTCAGCTACTGCTGTTGGTGTATTTGATATCTTGCTCCACTGGTTAAAGAAATTGGAGCTTCCCTCAGTAAATTAATTTTCTTATTACAGGCCTAACATATATAAATAAGCTATGGCTACCTTAAAAAACTTTTAGCTGTCAATAAGAAAAAAAAGCAGTAAGAGCTATAATCTTGGAAAATCTTCAGATACTAACCCTTAAAAAATTAAAAAATTAAAATTTAATTTAATTTTAATTAAAAAATTAAAAAATCCCACCAAAAAAACCCAACCAACAATAAAAATTTAATCAGCAAATCTAGCTTGCCAAATCACCTCTCTCAAATGTAGTTAAAGAAGTTCTTAATGCTCAGAACCCTGACACTGTGTTCTTATCCAGCTTTATTTTCCAAATATTTTCATCACTTCCGTGTGAAATGATGTCTCAAGACTTAAAGCTCTCTCTTTGTACAATGTCAAAGGACATCTGCATACCTGAGCAATCTGGTCATTCCCACCATCAGTAATTTGTGCTTTTAGTTTGCTCAGCTCTGCCTCAGCAGTTTCCTTTGCAGTAAGGGATTCCTGCAGCCTCCGACTGAGGATGCTGACTGCATTCTCATAGGCTTTGTGTTTTGCCTTCATCTCTTTCTGAGCACTCGTCAGGTCAGACCCGAGACGCTTCATTTTCTGTTTCTGCTCTGTAATGGCCCTGGTGTGAAAGGAAAAGAAAACACCAGGTAAAAACAAAAGCTTCTTGACAAATAGTACTATTAATTTTTCACATGACCCAACAGAACCCAGCATCTGAATGCCAAATATGAAAACCAAATGCTGTAATTCTTTTGTCTGTGCTAGAAGAACACTTACTTTTTTGCTTCTTCTTGCATCTCTTCTACTTGTTGTTTTAATGCCTGATTTGCCTCAGCTAGAGATTCCATTTGTTCCTTATCAAACTGCAAAGACTTAACAGGAAGGAAAAGAAGACCCATGAGCATAAGAACAAAAGCATCTTTGCTGTGTATGTTTGATTATAAAAGAAAAATCATGCAATTTCAAAATTACTTCGATCCCTAAATATAAATTGCTCTCCAGTTCTCCATAGTCTCCTTCCCTTTTATTTCCTCTTTAACTCTTCCCTCTGAGGCCACCACTGTTAACACATATGAAGAGTGTTTGGATTTTATTCTCAGATGGAGTTTACTTTAGGACCAAGGCAACTGATTCCACATCAGTCTTCTACCACTCCTGTAATACTTCTCCCCACTTACTTACATGAGATGTTAGTAAGCAGTCATGCATTTACAGAATCTTGGTAGGTATATGCTGAAATGTCTAGACTATTTTAAATACATAACCAAGGTGGTCATTCTGTAATCTTAACTTGCAGGTGATCATTCTATTTATTCCCAAAGTTAAGAGAAACAGCAGTGTATCCTGGATGTAACACTCTCCAAGTTCAAAGCCTTACACCTTCCATACCTGCAGGCGTGTTTCCATATCATCTCGTTCCTTCTGCACTGACTGGAGGTGATTTTCTATTTCCACCATCTGCTGGTGAACCTGAGATAATTCCTTCTGGAGTTTTGAATGCTCAGATTCCAGTGACTGTTTTTCAACTTGGGTTTTCAGCAGCTCTCTTTTTATCTCCTTCAGTTCCGAGTCCAGCCGCTTCTTTGTAGCTTTCAGCTCACTGATGAGCTGGTCCTTGGAACTCGCATCCCTTCGGTAAGCTTCCACCATAACCTTGCACACAAGGGTTTCAAGAGGACAGTGTCACTTCTGTTTCAGCTTTGCAAGTTTTTGATTAATTTACTAGAAAGCATTTATTGATACTCTTTTAGTTTGAGGGGGTGGGGGCATCCTACAAACCAGCATCAGCTTCTGTAAGGTATTTACTCTGTTTCAAAGGCTTTTATGCAAGCTTAGATATCAAGTAACAGTTCATATTAGCAGTTCATTAAAGGAAACACCTTAGTGTTCTCTGCAGTAAGGGATACCTTTCTTCACATCCTTTATGGACACTGCATTTATTATGTGCCTTTTTTAAAATCCAAACTAATTGTAAAAAAAAAAACATCCCATGCACACATTTAGTAACTTTTGTCATGAAAAGAGGGCTTAACAGTGACTGACAGTTTAAACAGCCTTCCCAAACTTAAACATAACAAGCTAAAACAAACTTTGACATTAGGTTAATAAGCAATCAAGCAGCATATTAATGGTACCACCTTATAAATAAGACACATATATGTGCAACACTAATGACAAATCCATTTCAAATTACTGTTTCAAAACTGTGAAAATTCAGAATAAAATTTGCAGTAAAGCACTTATTTACCATCTAATTACTGAAGCAACTGTGATTAAGTGTATTCCTTGGGTTTATGTCTCTGAAATGTCTTTGCTTCTGCTTACCTTCTGCTGCAGGAACTGTTCCTTTACTTTTTGAAGCTGTTTTTTGAGGCTGGCATTTTCCTGTTGCAGATTTTCCACCTGCCAGAGGGAGAAAAAGCAAACATTGCTTTATGTGCCAAATGTCATATTATACCTGATTTCTTCAGTGAGCATATCTGTCTGATTTGTAACAATTGCCTAATCTAACAAGGATGCTATTTCTGACTAAGCATCTCAATGGTTAGATAACACAACATTTTATACAGAAATACATTTACCAGGTAAATGGTAGCCAAATTACTGCACAGGAAAGATGTTTGGCCCACAGTGCCACAGGAAAGAGCACATTAAAAAATTACTTCCCAAACTGTGACTTGTACTCTAAATTATTGCCTTTTAAAACTGGTAAGATTTCAGAAAGATCATTACCTGACTCGACTTGACTGCCATTTCTTGCTTCAGCTGCTCCAAGATTTGTGATGTTACTTCTGTATCTTCTCCAAGGCGTGTTGCTCCTTCATCAAGTTGCTCTTTACTTACTTTTGCTGCCTGCAGAGCGACTTCCAACACAATCTTCTCATTCTGCAAATACTGGATCGTGTCATCTTTAGAAGCAGCATCATTCTGGAACTCTTCTAGCCTGGCCTTCAATTCATCATACTGTGTTTGCAGGTCATCCAGGGACTGCTCTTTGGTGTGCAGTGTCTCTTGTGTTAGAGTCAATTGCTTCATCAGGTCGAGGTGTTCTTGCTGCAAGGATTCAAGCTGCAGATCTCGCTGATGCAAAGTCAACTTGACCTGACAGGAAATATTTTAAGATTAAATTAAGACAAAACAAAGGTTACCTTTGCAAAAGCACTGTAATCAAAATCAAGTATTATGACTAATATTTTAGTCTGTAGGAGAAAATAGTAGAGTGTTTCCTAGCCCACTTTTATTTGCTCTGTATCGACTGCCTTGTGCAGCATCTGTTACCTTACAGGCTAAGCAATGACTAGAATGACAAACCTAAAATATTAATAATATTCACTGTATTCAGAAGTTTTACTTGAAAAATGTGTCCATAGTAAATTCAGCATTATTAATAAGACCATATCATTACATGGAATATAGTACTGAGCTATCACATACTTCATGTCACTGCAGCCCTTGACAAGCTGCCTGCATAAGGTTACAAGGTTAAAGCAGAGCTCTGTAAGTGTTAATGTTTGTAATGATATCCTGACTAAGAACTCTGAACACGGATCTATGGTTCTTGTCTATACTTACAATAATCACATACTGAATTCACTACAAAAACCCAGCATCTGGCAAGACAGTAGTTATGGAATTTTTAAGAAGTATTATTACTGACATGATTGAAAAAAAAGCCTTTTCACCTGGAACAGGATGACTTCAACATGCACTTCATTTTTGAAGCAATCTTTCAGGTTTAAAAAAAAAAGTTTGGAGCTCAGTATCTATTTACTACTGCTTTTTCTGCTAAACAAGTATTTCCCTTGGTATTCTTGGGAAGTTGATGAACAACAGTCTACCTGTTCCAATTCTTGCTCCAGTGTTGCTGCAGAATCAGCCATTTTCTGAAGCTGTTCTTTCTCATCCTCAAACTCCTCTAGTTTTCTCTGCAAGTCTTCTTCCACCATGGTTTTAGCCTCCTGGATCTGCATGAAAGCAGCTTCTTGATCTAACATGTCAGCCTGCAAAGAAAAAGCATGGAATCAACTTCTACAGTTTAAATGGTGGGGAAGGAGGGGGGAAAAATAGGAAAAAAAGAGTAAATTATCAAGAAAACTTGTAGAGGAAAAGCACAAAAATAATTCTGATATTTGCCTTACACACCTGCATGCCTTTACTGAAGTCACTCATCCCTGTACTTGAAACACCTTAGAGCAATAGTGAATGTCTTGCATACTTGTGACCATCTGAATTCCTATTAAATAACACCTTGTCCTTTCTCAACTGATGAGTCAGACATTAAGAAAAAGAATCTTTATTAAAATTAAGCCGTTTGGGAAAATTCTAAACCAGAAGGTATTCCTTGGACACTGTACTACTCAGGAAACTGTCCTGTCATTTACACAAGCTATCAGTAACACTGCAGAGGGGGTGCTTCCACCAACCTGCTGCTTTACTCTCCTTTGAGACTCAGAAGCAGGAATGTCACTGAAAAATCAGGGGAATTTAAGGTTCTAAGAGCTTTGGAAGTGACTGTACTGCACTCCAGATTTTACTCAACTTTTCTTACTGGAGGAAACGAAGGACAAACCTGATCACTGTGCAATTTCACACACTTAAACCACATTACTGATTTATATTCCAATTAAGTTCCTCTTGAACGAGTTCATGGATGGGCAAAGGACAACATTTAGAACATTACTCTAGACAGAACATAGCTCACAAAAACCATCTACAACCATACCTCAATATTTTGCAATTGTGCTGCAATACGTTCCTTTTCTTTAATGGACCTGTGCTGGGTTTCAGTCAGCTGCTGAGACAGGGCCACATTCTCTAGTTTGAGATGTTCCAACATCCCTGCTTGAGTCATTTGCCCAGCCTAAAGGAAGGAAAAAAATCACCAACAGAATTTAAGAGTTTATTACCAACAGAATTAAAGAGTTAAAAAAAAGTTGAAACTGTGTGTCCCTTATTTCAGCTACACTTTCATGGCACTGGTGCAGTCAGGCCACTGTAGAAGGCCACTAGATTGTCCTGTAGATAAAAGTGACAAAAAAGAAGAGGTTCCCATTTCTCCCATGTGCAATAAATCACAATACCTGTATATTAGCCATCTCACTCTGCAGCCTGACACGGGCCTCCTGTGCCAGGACCAGCTGCTGCTGGTACCACTGCCTCACATTTTGCAGAGATGTGATTTCTGTTTCAGATGCCTTCAGCTTGTTGGTCAGCGTGGTCCGTTCCAGCTGCACCTTCTGAAGCTGGGTCTGCAAGGAGGCCAACTGCTGTCGCAGGTCATGAACTAGAAAAGCAAAAATAAAGAACTTGCACTAACACACTCTACTGTGCTATTTTTGTGCACACTTTTTCAAGGATTATTGCTATATTAGTAGTTTTTTTCTGTTTTTCCTTTATTGTTGAACAAAAGCACATCTTCCTAATTATATCAAGATTGGCTTTTCCTGCCAAAGTGCTAGAATCCAAAGTACTAGGTCTTAAGCAGAACAAAATTAAAGTAAATTAATCACTTCTGTAAGCATTTATAGTTCCTTAGAGGCAGAAAATATGAACTAACTAAACATCAGGAAGTAGGTGTCCTGGCACATAGAGTCATCATTACAAATCAGCATTTGTACAATTTTCCAAAAAAACAACTAGGCCACTGTCTGGACTAAATATTTATCCCTCCTGCTCCAGGCTGGCAGCGGCAGCTTGCAAACAGTGACACTTCTGTGACACAAAATCAAAACCAAACATCCTAAAATTCAGACCATTTTATTAGTATGACATGAAATAAACACAAGTTTAAACTTCTTCTTCTTCCTGGATTTCAGAATCAAGTTGAAATAAAATGGTATATGGAACAACAAATTTTAAAGACTAACATTTACATCAGCCCACCTGTACTGTCTCTGGTGAGAACGTTTTTTTGCATATCTTCAACCTTCTGCAGGAGTCTCTGGTACTGCTCCTCTGCTAACTGCAAATCATTGTTTGAGGAAGCCAAACTGGCATTCTTTGCTTCCAAGGCAGTTTGCAGGTCAGCCATTGCTCGTTCCAGATCCCAGCAAGACTGCTTTAATGTGGCCACTTCTGAGCTCAGGGATTCCTGCTTCTGCTGGCTGTTCTGGCTGTGCTCCATCTGTGCCTGAAGCTTCATGTTCAAAGCTGCAAGTTGGGCCTGTAGCTCAGTCTTCTCTTTGAGAGCCTGAATGTGTCCAGAAAATCAAAATACAGGAGTCTCATGAGAAAATATATTAATGGCTGAGTAAAAAAGCTGCCCAGAAAAATGGCTTTGATAAGGCAAAGACCACTTGCTTGTAAAAAATTCTTTTTAAAGCAATGTCTCACATATCAGGTATTTAAAATAGTCAAAGAAAATAGAGGAAAGGACATACAGGACATAGAGCATTGTATGTCAGTAACCACATCAGGATTTTTCATAAAACACATATTTCCACATTCTAAAAAGGATGCTTTCTATTTGAATGCTATACCATCAATTAAAACAAAGAGAAAATACTTAAAAGACATTGCTAGCACTGGTCTGGATTTATTGTCTCTCTTTTAATTTGACTTTAAAAACAAAACATACAAAACCCCCACTTTTTTTTTAAGTAGTCTTTGAAGACTTTACCAACTTTTTACTTATCCTCTTCAACATCTGTATTGGGTTTACATGGCAAGATTTTGGTACTGGGGGTCTACAAGGGGTGGTCCCTGGGAGAAGCTGGCAGAAGCTTTCCCCTTTTCCAGTGAAGCCAAGGTCAGCTGGCTCCAAGATGGACCCAGCACTGGCCAAGGCTGAGCCCAGCAGTGACAGTGGCCTCTGGGATGAGAGATTTAAGAAAGTGAAAAAAGAAATAGCAGAAGAGCAACAGCAAAGACAAGAAAGAAAACTGCGAGAGAAACAGCTCTGAGGACACCAAGGCCAGTGCAGAGAGAGGGGAAGGAGGTGCCCCATGCTCTGGAACTGAGATTCCCCATCTCTCTGTCCTCACCTCAACCCAAGAGCCTTTCATTGTTATTTCTTCTTTTCCCTGGCCAGCTAAGGAGAGGGACAGAGCAGCTTTGGTGGACACCTGGCATCCAGCCAGGGTCAGCCCACCACAGCATTCTTGTGAGGTACCTTATTCAACCATGTTTTTACAAAACACAATTCCTTAAATTATGAGCAAGAAGTTCTTGAAAATTAATTAAAATATAATTTTGATTTGCTGAATACAGAATTCCAAATTCATTTTCTACCTGATTAGCTTCTAGTGAGAGTGCTTCTAGTTGCCCCTCAAGTCTCATCTTCTCCTTCATAACCTGCAACATCTCGTCATGAGTTCCTGCGATAGAGCTTTCCATAGAAACACTGGGGACAGAGACAGCACAAGCACAGTTACAGGGTTAGAATACAACACTTGTTCAGTTGAAAAAAGATGACTCTGAAATTAAGAGGTACTCAGACTCTATGTGGCTTAGACTATAGGACTTTTTTCTGGCCTTATGATAGATCCAGATCAGTGTAACAACCTCTGTTAAAAATTGAAAGAAATTATATTCATGCTAAGGTTTTATACTTTAGTCTCCTGTACTTGCAGAATCCAGTGTGGCACCATATATTTGTTATTTTACAAAAGTGCAATCATTGACTTCATCATATTCTGTATTTACAGATCCCATTTTAAGCAGACAACTGGACATGATGGGATCACAAAACTGCCACAAATTATTCTTGTAACTGTCTGCTTTAATGTGCCTGAGAAATACCAACAGCTGCTGAAAAAGAAGGAAGAACAGGTATTTAGCATAAGGGATTCCTTATGCTGATTCTTTGCTGTACATCCAAGGCATCTGGACAAAAAGATCTTCTCTCATTACCATAAGAAATAAATTCTAAGCCAGAATAATCATCAACAACTGACTGTACACCTCAACATCTCTGGGCATGACACTTTATTCCAACAAAGCAGGGGGGGAAGTAATTTCAAAAGTAGGACATAGAAAACATGCATCTGCAGACAACTGATAAAAAGCACACATTGTTAAGGGCTTCACCAGTCATGCACTTGCTTTTTGAATAATTTTAATACCTGTTATATACACAAGCTTGGGAGACTAAATCTCATTCTCTGAGAAGAGGATATGATATCTAGGACAAGACTCTTGGCATTTCTTAACTGTGTGAGCTCTGAAAGGTACATGCATAGCTTAGGAAAAGGATAATACTAGATATCATTGAGGCAGTCAAGTCTACATTTTCAGACATTATAGACCAAGGCTCACAAGTGATTCACTGAATGAAGTCCTTTGAACAGACAGAAACAACTGCTTGCAGTACATTTAACACAGCCAGTGGCAAAAATATCCTTCTCTAAAGATACTCTTAGTAAATAGGTACTCAAGTGAAGTGACCTCTCAGATTCTTTTAGAATTTGTAAGCTACTAACAGAATCAATCACAGTGTAAGTTAAAACTGGATCTAAAGTTAGTAGGAGAGAAAAGTAATAGGCTGCCTATTCCAAGAAAATATCATTAACTAACAATAGATCATTCTTACCTGCTAGAAATACTGTCCCTCCTGCTCCGTACCTCTCCATTAACGTCTTGCTCTTGGGCCTGATGCTCCACTGCTGCAGCCTGCAGCACCTCACTGATGGAAGGAAACTGCCCCATTGCTTCAGGATGTATCTTCTGGCCATTTATTGTATATGGAGTGTCCTGTTTGCCTTCTGCATTCTGTAAACTGCTATACAGCCCTTTCCCTGACACACTGCTGTAGGTAGAGCTGTCGCTCTCATTTCCATCCAGCCTCATTCCCACTTCACTCCCATCCATCTCTGAAATGCTGTCTCCTGCCAAGGAGGAGTTCTCTACTCGATCATCCACGTCAGAGGGCAGACTGATCTCAGAAACAACTGATGTTGGACCACTCCTGCTCTGAGTCAGAGCCCCCCCAGGTAAGTCAGTAGCCACAGAATTCCCAGTAGCATTTCGAGCATCCGAATCCTCAGTTCTGTAGTCAGCCAAGGACCGGATCTTGCTGGCCTTGGATTTTGAGCTTCTTCTTTCTTTTGAGGATGCTGGAAGTCCCAGGCTACCCAGCTTTGGCCCCCTGGGGACACTGGTCCGCAAGAAGGAGTATTCTTTTGTCATTGCTACAGTGCTGGCTCTTGGCAGGATTTCTGGATTTAACATCAGCTCAGGATCCAGGGTGCTGGAGGGACGGGTTTTGGATGTAGACTGACTCGACTAGAAGTAGCAAAGAGTCAACAATTAATTCCACAATGTTAACTTTGAAACAGCATCAAAAACTTATTTTGCTGTAACTTAAGATATAAAGCTCTACACTTTTACACTGATATTAAACATATGTCCTTTCATAAACAAGGTAAATTATATCAGCAATCAACCCTATCAAGTTTCAGTATATAGATGTTGAAAACATTAATGTGAGACTTCAAAAGGTAACTGAAAAATATAGGCAAAATTGAACGTTTAGGTTACTTTAAGTTTGGTGTCTGTTTTTTCCTCCCCTATTTTAAGCAGCACAAAATGGTCTATTACTGATGAGGTAACAGAACCAAATTTTTCCTGCCCAGAAGAAAAAAAATAAATCTCTCATTTGAGAAAACTACTGAATGTTTTAATTCAGGGCACAGAAATGGTAAAGTTTACAAGCTTCTCAACAAAACACAATCTAGAAGATGTGTTTTGTGGTACTCACTCTTTCCTGGTGTCTCTTCACTCGGTATTGTTTGAGCTGTTCTTCCAGACGCCTTCTTGCCTGAAGTCTGATTTGTTCTTCATTTTCCAGTGGCAGTGAAGACTCTACTGAGCCTGTAAAGGAAAGGTATCTTCACAGTCAAACAGAAAACTCCAACACAGGAAAAAGGGATGGAAAAGGTAAAAGCCCCTTCTACCACCAGCAACATGCTTCATGCTTAAGCAAGGAACAAAAGGAAAGCCCACTGACATGCACCTCAAATGACCCTCTTCAAATATATCCTTGTGTAAGCACTGATAAAGCCTGTGCACTTCCACTGCTCAGTTTGCAAATGCTATAGTTCCTCCACAGATATATGACAAGAGATTAGACAGCAAGAAAAAAAAAATTGCTGTCATTTAATCTCACCTGTCCTGCATTTCTGACAGTACTAAAACTATAAAACTAAGCAAGACCTATACAGTCCATTCATTCCATACAAGTAGTGGAAGTTGTTCCCTAGATACATTTGCTCACCTTTTATTAACTCACATTAAACCTTTCCTGTAATAAGACTTTATACCTTAATATAAAGGCTTTCTCCTCTTCCCCTCTTATTGCTCTTCTCTTTTTTTTTTTCTTTGCTTAAAATCACCAGGTTCTGCTGTTCTGTTTTTTAATGTCACCTGTTACTCCTAATAATCAAGAAGATTAGAATAGCTTCAGCCCCAGAAAGCGTGAATTCCCCTCCAGTGAAGAGCCAGTTTTAAATGGTAAGGCACGTGCCTTAGCTGCAGCAGAGGGTGGTTTACTGAAAGAAAATGAATTGTAGTTCTAAGTAAAAGTTTACTGCAAAAATGAAGTTTAGTTCAAGCTTAAATGATGTTAACAGGAGTCCAGAGCCAGGCTCAGAGTAAAAAGCTTTATGCAGCAAGAGAAAGCAGGGGCACCACCATAAACAGATGCTTACACAATTCAGTTTCTTGCATGGGAAGACTTAGTTTGAGAGACTGCAAAGCTTCTTTTCTAAGAGCTATGCCCTCAGCACTAGTTCCCTGAGACTTCCTTAGGCTGTCATGGAAACCAGTCACACCTGGGGATGACTCTTCACCCTGCTCACTGCTGGTAGGATCAAAAGGTGCAGGAGAGTCGGGGCAGAGCGACTCTGGCCCGTTCTGGCAGGCATCCACTTTGCTGTTTGTCTCCAGACTTCCCTCCTCATTTGGCACTTCGTTGATGTTATTACTGGTAGCTGGAAAAGAAAGTTGTACTGAACTATACCTCAAGCCACCCCATTCATCTTCATAGCTCCACCCAAATACAATGCCATCACTACTGCCTTTACATTGTATGAATATGAAACTGCTACTGACAGCAACTGGCAGGAGAAATTTCATAGAGGATTTTTGATTCTTTACTTTAAAAGACCAGAACAAGTACTTTCCATTTGCTTTACTATGTTGCCCTCAAAAGTCATCATATAAAATATCTTTAAAACTTCAGAGAGGTTTTTAAATCTTGTTAGGTTTAGAAGCATGAAAACACTGAGTGTAAGGAACTCTGAGGGGCAATCTACTAGAAGTGAGCCTCAGCAGCTGCAGGCCTGTGCTGAATGATTCAGCTCTTTGAAGTGCAGCAGAGCACTGGGGAGAAAGCATCCACCATCCCCATTTCCCACTGCCAGGACAAGCAGTTGCTCAATTTTAAACTGAGTTTACATTTTTTTCAAAGAGGGTATCTTCATCAAACGTACAGCAGCAAAGCTCATATTTATCAAAATTATAAACCTACCAATTAAAAATGCAATTCAAGAACCACTTCAACACCAATTTTATCCCCACTTAGTATTTTTCTTTTCCAGCAGGAAAAAAGTGCATATTCAAAACCAGATAAACATTTCACAGGTTTATACTCAGTATTTCTCACATTTCTATTTCACTTGGCTGGGAACTATGAACAATTATGAACTTGCTGTTGCAAAAAACCTGTGTATCTAACTTTAAATTAATTACTATAGATTTCAAATTAGCAGAGCACTGAAACAGCCACTGCTTTTCTGTTCATTCCCACACCACATTATCACTGCAGTAACTGGAACTCACTGGAATAATATGCAAGATTTAATTTTCTTTCCCTAAAGATGGTGGAAAACATTTAACATTTATGATCACAAAGTATTTGCAAGTGAAAAAAATCAAGTTCCAACCTCTGCAGTGCACCTTCCCTCAAGCCAGCTCAGTGTGAACCAGCACAGAGGAAACTGAATTTGGGTAGAAATATAAAGCTTTCAGACTTAGGTTGCCAAAACCCATCAGCTCTAAGATTTGAATCAAAATGAGTATCTTATTGGTCATGCAGACACTTCAGGCCATTTAGCCTTAATCACTTCTCTGATTTAGATCCTTATGTTGTCACAAAAACAGTTGCAGGCATGATGGAAGGGGTGGGTCCAACAAGGATGTAAAGGAGGACAGAGGGAAAGACTGCTTTTTAATGACTAACATTTTAAAACTAGAATATTGGCAAAACCAAATTTAAAACAGGTGTCAATGTTAAGAATAGCCAGAGGAAGCAAAAATAAGAAGACAGATCATACATTCAGAAATATTGTTTCTGCCCATCTCAGAAATTGCATCAGGTTTACACTTCATTCACTTTTTTTTTTTCACAACAGTGAGTGGTATACATATACCAAAGGGATGCTGGAGCAAAATTCTGGAGGAATGGTTTCCAGCCAGCTTCCTGAGGCCAGGAGACACTCAAAATCCAAACACTCCTTGAACTAAAGTAATTTGAAGGCAGTACTGTCAGTACAGCTGCAGTCTTTAGAACAATGGGCAGGAGATGCAAATAGAATAAAAACAGTAGAAAGACACATTTGTAAGCCACAATTCGATTGTCCAACACAGGAGATAACAGGAACGTGTGATCTCCAGCTCCATAAAAGATGAATGAATCATCACCTAACTACACTCTGCCACTCTGAGGGCAGCCTAAGAAAAGCAAATAAAGTGTCAGGGCCTCCTCTCTGCTGCCTGTGACAAACCTGTGGTACCAGAAGGCCCCAACCTCAACACGTCACCTCCTTTTACATAAGGAACCACTGTGTTTTTGTGTATCTATGCAGCCACAATGTACACACCTCTCCACCCAGCCAGCCCCACATCCCCATACACCAACATATCCTCAGACTCCTGCCAGGAAAACATGGAGATTTCAATTCAGTGCAGGGAAAATAGTTTCACAATGAAAGCAGGTAAATACTGGAATGGGCAGGGAGGCTGCTGAACCTCCCTCTACAGACACTTTCAGAATTCAACAGGACAAGGGCCTGATCTTGCTCCAGAACTAGGTGTGCTCAGTGCAGCAGGTTGGACTAGATAACCCACACAGCTCCTTCCAACTCAAGTTTGATTCTATAATCTACTCAGATAGTGGACTCTAAATAGCTTGTTGTAAACAGCTGCATGGTTATTTTATTACAGAGCTTGTCTATGTATAAAAGTTACTTTGAGATAAATTGGAGAGTACATGCCAGCATCTCCCTTTCATAAAGGGAAGCAGAGCCAGGCATTTTGGGTTTTGCCTAAGTGATCTAATTTCTTAAGAAGATTTCTTCTGCCAGAATAAAGCACTCCAGTCACAAGCTTACTCTGGAACAGTCATTTCAGAACTGATCGTTCCAGAGAGTTTCAGGTGTACACTCTTGGAAACATTATCTGAAGACAGACTAACACCCTGAACTACAAATACTCACCTGACAGCTGATAGTATTTAAGTTAATAGCTTGGTTTTGCTTTCAAAAGAACAAGTTCTACAGCTAAAAAACCAGTTTTACATACACAAAGAGCTATAAACTTCACCAAACTTGCTTAAAACTACTGCAGAAGGAATTCCTGACCTCAAGGTAAAACTTCAGCTGAACAATAACACAGATGATTATATAAAAGCCTAGGTAAGACTCGGGAATTATTTGGTGCATATTAAATAACTTACTGTTAATTTCATCTGTAGCAACTAGCTGTGACTTGGCTTTACAATCCAAAAGTTCTTCAGAGCTGCTGGGAGCCCCATTACTGCTTCTGCTCTCCAAGTGAACATCCTGCTGGACAGGTGAGGAGTCCATGGTAAAAACGATCCAGATCCCTGGAAAGTTCTTCTTCTCAACAATTTGCCACCAAGTGAACTACCAAGTCCTGTTTCTCTCCATCAGCAAGAATGGCATCAAGATGTCACACAGGGGCAGAGTTCTGAGCTGCAGAGCTGTTGGTGTGCAGCAGGCAGCTGCTAACTCCACATCATGGAAACAGCTCGCAGCCAAAGTCGTAATCACCAAGGAGCTGCATCCTCTAGAAACAAAATGCAGTGAATTTACAAACATTTTACCAGAGCTCTAAAAATAACAGTTAAAAATAAAGTAGTGCCCACAGACAGAATCAGGACACACGGTAACAACAGAGATAATGAAATACAACCAAGTATAGATATAAAGTGATCTGTTTATGCTCAGATTTTAGTAGCACTGATATACTGCAGAACAATGCAACAGGTAATATTTAGCAAGAGAGGTGATTTAACATCATTGTCCCTTTTAATGGAAAGATCTCTCTGGCCTCTGCTTTAAGAGCCAAGCCAGTATAAGAGTAGTATCCTCCTCTGTAAATTAACAGTATATATATGGAAACATACCAAATATTTCATTTAAAGGAACAAGTTTGGATATTTTTTGTTTAAATGAACTATGGAATTCAGATTCAACTTTTTTAAAATTAAATTACATCATTACTGTTTACTTGTCTGCAGAATACCAAGTATGAATCACTGTACAGACTCTGAACTACTCATTACAGCACAAGCTGGCAGTCAGTACGTGGCCAGGACTGCAGCTCAACACTGCCTTCTCCTATGACCAGCCAAGAAAAGGATTTCCAATCACAGTTTATGGAATTTGCCAATGATTCTTCAGGTATTCAGATCTAACCTCTGGGGGGGAGAGGTGGGGTATGTTGGAGAATGTCAAATCAGAATATTTTGACTGCATTTTTACATGAACACAAACATTGTGAACAACATTCCTTCCATATCTCCAGAGAGCACTTGTGTAACTGCTACTGTGCCACACTGCCCTGGTCACCCTGCAACCTCACCATCACCTCCAAAATGTTACTGAAGCACCAAACAGCTCAGGACACACAGGAAAACACGGTTATGTAGCTGACCCTTCCAGAGATGAGCTGTGAAGGAGACAGAAACCTGCAGCACCTTTCTAAATGGGAAACCTCAAAAAAAAAAAAAAAAAAAAAAAAAAGCGCCTTCACTGTGATTTGTTACTAACTTTTAAAGATTTTCAGTATAATAAAGCTTTCAATAAAACTCCTAGAACAGCCACTGTACAGCAAATAGATGTTACATGACAGGTCACCGAGAGGAAGTACAGACAAAAGAGAAGCAAGATTTTGGCTCCTTACACCTTGTCAAAATCCAGCCAATACGAGATGGATTGTGATAAAAAGACGAGTCCTTGTCATAAAACGCGTTGAAATTATCAATGTGATGAAGAATGGCTTTCTCCTGTACAACCCATTCCCAATATTAAACAGTATTTTGGCCTCAGAGTACTTTCGTATCCCTGTGTTGCGCACAAGCAGACACACACACACACACACACACACAGATGTAGGCACGCCAGAGGAACACAGCAGTAACCCCACAGGGAAAGAGCTGTACCAAAGTCACCGATTTTACTTAAAACACGACCAACCAGGACGACAAGGGGTCCCGGTCACAGACCGGGGAGGCACCGGCAGACACGGCTGGGTCCCCGGGCCGGGCACGTCCCTTGGGCGCCGGCAGAGGCAGCGGGAGGCCCGGGGCCGCAGCCCACGGAG